>CAUYSK010113628.1:0-24379 GCA_963575035.1 Avahi laniger
GCCGAGGCCGATGGATCACTCAAGGTCAGGAGTTCGAGACCAGCCTGAGCAAGAGCGAGACCCCGTCTCTACTAAAAATAGAAAGAAATTATCTGGACAACTAAAAATATATATATAGAAAAAATTAGCCGGGCATGGTGGCGCATGCCTGCAGTCCCAGCTACTCGGGAGGCTGAGGCAGTAGGATCGCTTGAGCCCAGGAGTTCGAGGTTGCTGTGAGCTAGGCTGAAGCTACGGCACTCTAGCCAGGGCAACAGAGTGAGACTCTGTCTCAAAAAAAAAAAAAAAAAGGAAAAAAAAAGAAGTGAAAAATAGCTCAAAGACAGTGAACAGGACTAGAATCTAATAACCCACAAGGGTGTCCTATAGTTTTCTATTGAAACATAAAATTTCTTTCTACAGTCACCCCGCTTTTTGATCAAAGATAACCAAAGTAAGGTTATTCTTTTTACAAAATGAATCTGGTCTCCTTAGATTTGGCCTGATTGTTTACATAAGCACAGCCAGAATGGTATTTAGCTATATGGGCCTTTTTCAGGTTGCTTTGCTTGAACTTTGCATAAGGAATCTCAGAATTTTTTATCTTTTTTTTTCCCTACCACCCTCCTAAATCTCAGATTTTTAAAAGCCTTCTGGAGGCTAGGAAGCCAAGCCAAGAACTTGCCATCGGATTTCACCTGCAGTACCTATAGATTTGGGTGAATTCCTCTCTTCTTAAGATCTCCAAATATCCTAAAGTTCCTGGGCCTGCCAGGAAGCGCCCTTGTTACTTACCTGTAAGGCTGGGGATCCTGTAAGCCAGATACCAGGCAGCTTTTCTCAAGAGGGCTTCGTAAGCATTTGATCCATAAAGCCAACCTTTAGTTCCTTAAAACTGTATAGTCATATCTGATTCTTTGTATATAATCCTCAAACATGACATTCTAGTCAAAGTCTCGGTTACAGAGCCAATGTTTCTGATTATGTCCTATTATAAGGAAGACTGATTCTTATTGAACTTATGCAAATAATTATATTATCATGAAAATAAGAATACTCAATAAGAATTTCTGGATTCTGGAGGGATGAGGCAGGGAGAAAACATAAATTTTACATTTCTGCTTATAAAAAGTATAATCTGCTGGTTGTTACAAATATAGATAACTGAAGGGAAAAGAGAAAGGGGTTCCTTAAATTTAGCAGCAACATTCTAAACAAAAACCATAATAATCCTTCATTGGTTCATTCAGTCCCGCGTAATTAATACTTGCTCTGCTTGATCTTGGGTTAGCCGTTTTATGAACCCGTCAGCATCTCCGCTAGAGTTCTGGAAATCCTGACTTAGTCCAGTGGTATGGTCTCAAAGTTATAAATAATGCCATCAGAAGCCTGTGCCCCCACCTGGCATGGCCCTTTCCATGGGTCTCTGAGACCAATTATTAAATTTTTAGAAATTTTGCGAGGGGGTTAACATCATATTGGTGGCTTGACGTTGGCCATGGTGGGAGTATTCACACCACAGAAATTTGTAAATCAAGGCTCCCCCACCACCTGGGGCTAGTAGTTAAACATCTTCCAGCACTCCACTGGGTGTCTCCAACTCAACATCTCCCAAACCAAACTCCTCCCCAAAAATCTGCTCCCCATCCTAGATTCCCAATCTTTATGTGAATGATGTCACCACAGACCCAGTTTCTCAAGCAAGAAATCTTTTGAGTTGTTTATGACACCTTGATCCCCCACACTGACCACATCAATCACTGAGTTTTGTCAATTCTCCCTCAGAAATGTTTTCCTGAACTAATCCTCTCTGTCACTGTGATCAAGCTCCCACCACCCTTTGCTTACACAATCACAATAACCTCCTGAGTGATCTGCCTGCCTTCAGTGCATTTGGGTACAGTTTCCCATGTGGTCTTCGTAGAACACCCCAGGGCAATCCAGTCACTGGCCGACATCAAGACCACAGCAGGCTCCCCCTTACCTATGGGAAAATATCCAAGAACTTCATCAGCGCCCACAACAGCCTTTATATTCTGGCCTCAGATCTTCTTAAGACTCATGTCCCCCACCTCTCCATATGGTGAGGTGTATTGTCCTGTATGAATTGCTTACTGTTCCCCAAATGTGCCCTACTCTTTCAAAACTTTGGGCCTTGGCCCATGTTATTTCCTCTGCCTGGAACCTTCCCCACTACTATGAGCCTGGGAAATTTATCCTCTTCTTTAAAGACCCAGCTCAGAGTTGACATTCTTTTTGAACTCTCTCAAGAAAAGTTAGTATTCCCCACCCCCACCCCCACACAGTCTGTTTGTGCCTCTAATATAGAACTTATCACACAGTATTGCAGATACCGTTTTACAGGTCTGGCTCCCCTACTGGACTGTGTGTTACCTCAGAGCGTAGCATAGCACTTGGAACATGGCAAGAGCTCAAAATGTTGTTGAAAGAATAGATGGAAGGGTGAATGAGTGGAGTTGGCCCCTAGCTCTCATAACTGGCCCATTTCCTACTTCATTGCATAAAAGTTCCTGCCTTAAGCCCCTAGTCTGGTGCCCCCGGCTCCTGAGTCCTACCTCTGTGCCATGTTTGGCACCTTAGTCTTCACAGGAAGAGTACTTCATCTAGCTCTTGCCAGACCTTTTGACACCTGGCATCCTGCTCTGGAAGCTCAGGCCCCATGGCAGGGCCTCTGTTGCTGGCTGCCAGACACTCTGGCTGCCAACCACCTGCCTGTCTGGGCTTCCTCCTAGTCTCTGCCGCATCCTGGTTACCCAGATGCTTGCTCTACCTGCTTGTCTGAATAGCTGGCTGGGGCTCTTCTGCTACTTCTGGAATCTTCTGCTTTACCCTGGCCCATCTGTTCCCAAAGTTCTGACCCTCCCTGTTCTAGCTTCCCCTGCTACCAAAGGAGTCACCATTTCTATCACTGTCCACCTAGGAGATTAGGTAGAACTTACTGATTCAATTCATGGGCTCCAGACTAACTGTCTAGATTCAAATCTCACCTCTTTCACTCTCACCTAGTTGTGAGATCTTGGGGCAAGTCACCTCATCTTTTGAACCACAGTTGACTGCCTCATCTGTGAAATGGGTGTGATAATGATACCTACATCCTAAGGTCACTGTGAGATTTAAATAAGATAATGTGTGTAACAGAACACCTGCCACATAGTAAATACTCAAGAACTATTTTCTATCATCATTCTTTTTTTTTAAAAAAAGTTCTCTATCATCCTGAATATTTTCTCTCATTATTATTTTTACGTTTCCAGTATCTAGGACAGAATTGACACTCAAAAAATGTACGTTGAGAGGGGAGGAGGAGAAGAAATAACAATCACTGGTTATTCAGTTTCCTGATCAAAGTCTACTCCATCTGCTAATTCCATTCCCACCTGAGGATGCAGATATTATACCTTATGGCCATTTGGTTCTGTCACTCAGCTATTTCTGAAATCCCACCTCCTTAAGGAATCCTTTGCAGTTGAGAGCCAATAGCTTTGCTGGTCCCAATCTGCCTAAATAGATCTAAAACTCTCACAATTGCTCACCCCCACTTTTCACCACAATTACATGCATTTATTCTGATTCTTTACCCTCAAATTGCACCGGTCCCCAAATGTGTGGCCGGTGTGAACATTTTTGGATTACGTGTTTTACACATTAGCCCACTTTTTCCCCACCCCGCATGTATGTGCTTTCTGCGTTTTCGGTATCACTCAGCCCTTGTTGTCTCTGATTGTCAAGGCAAGGACTGTGCATAAACTAATGAGGACAGAGTCTTGGACCGAAAAATGCCTCAGAAATGTTTTGTGATGAGGATGAAGGAGAGGAGCTGGGAGCAGAAGCTGGGGAGGGGGTAGGATTTGTGTCTCCACTTACTCTTCACCCCGGCAGGGACAGAAAGCATGCTGCCTCTTTCCTGTTCATTGGCTACATTCCTCTCCCGGCCAGAGGGGCAAGCCTGGACAATGCAAATGAGCCTTGGATGGGATGTAGCCAAGGGGCCTCCTAAGGGAGAGCAGCGGGGCTGGCTAGCAGGGAATAGAAAAGGAAGGTGGCTGCGTATTTCTTAGCACCTTCTTTGTTTTCCCAAGCCGCAAACTGCTCTCCTGTCCCAGAGAGCCAATACCAAAGTGCAAAAGCTCTCTCAGAATGTACGCTTGAGTCAGAGCCCTCTTGCAGACTGGGTGGCCCCTGTGTCTCTAACCTTTGGTATGATACTCAGACTGGGGGAGGGGATTTATTGTGCATCCACTATGTACAAAGCTCCACACAAGACAGTGTTAAACCTAGGTGAAACTGGAAGCTTTCAATCACACATTTTAGCTGTGGGATAAGAGACGTAGCAGCCAAGTGGTGATGAGTGCGTGAGCCTAAGAGAGCAACTGAGGCTACAAGAAGCGGCCCAAAGGGAACGAATTCAGCCAGTTCCTTGCCAACTTCCTACTATAGATCTTCTACTGGCTTCACTTGACCCTATCGAGGAAAGCACGGCTAGGGTCCCTCGCCGGGGTGAAAGTCCATTCATTCACCTGTTTAAGTGGGACACCTGCTTAGTTCAGCCTCAGCTCCCTACTTTCCTTGCCCCCCTTTCCCTTCCCGCTCCCCTCCATTAATGACAGAACGTCTGTTTCCTCTTTAGGGCTGCAGTCCCCCTTAAAGTTGTCACATGTGCCTGATGCAGATGCCCGAGAGACTCACAGAAATGTTTGTAAACTTCCAGCCCTAACTGCACCTCCCGGACTCCTCCCTCAGTGAGGCCGGCTGTTGGGTCAGGGCGGCTTGACCTTTGCGAGGAACTCAGAGCTGCCGCGGGGGTCTGGAGTTGAACTGGAAAGAGAGAGGCAGAAGCCCCGCTACCTTTTCTCCCTCCCTGAACCCCGTCATGTGGTAGGGAAAGCGTAGAGAACAGCGAGGGGTTAAGCTCCTTATAAGGAAATGCAGCTTCTCTTTCCCCTGTACAAATTGTGCTTTTTGCTTCTATACGTTTAAAGTACGCTGTAAAAGCAATACCGACAAGATTCACAAAATCCATTCCCCCAAGCCGGGGTGGGTGCCACCTAGGAGCGAAGGGAGACAGGACGGGCGGGGCGGGTACAAGGTAGCCGAGTGTGCGAAGAATTTGAGGGATGAGTCATCAAAAAGAAACTGGGAAAGGGAGCGGAACTAGTAATCTGGGCTGGGAAAGAGGCGAGCATTCATTAGACGCAGATGGTGTCAATCACATCTGCTTCGCAAATCACCTGAGAGCCTGACGGGCCTCTCAGACCGGAAAAGGGGTCTTGGTGGGCGGGCTAAAGCGTTTGAACTCGAAAAAGGCAGAGCGGGAGCTGCCGTCAGAGTAGTCGGGCGCAGCGGAGGCAGGCTTCGTGGAAAGATGGCGTTTGCCATCAAGGTCACATGGCTACTTTGGGGGACTGAAACGAAATAGTACCTGAGAACAATAGGAATGGCCACCACAGAATCAGGTTTTCAGAAGCAGTCTCGATTCCAAATGTTTTTTCCAATTCGTATTTGTCAGAACACACGTTGTTAAAAATGGCATCAAAACTGTGAAGGAGTGGAGTTTACAGGGCTCTTCTTCAGGGAGTCCCAAAGCGGTGAGGGAGGGTCGGAGAAGCCCAGGGGGCCAGAGTGACTGCGGAACCAGAAGGCAGCACGCGCCAGGATAGAAGCGCCCATTAGGGTCCCTGCACCGAGAGCAACAGAGGAAGCTGATTCCACCGGGGACTGAATCTCGCCAGATCTGTGTCAGCCTTGAGTCTAGGCAGCTTGATCTAACCTCTGACCTCTCCCGTGTTTGGAAAGGTTGCCCTGGCAAAAAAGGACTTGGTTAGGTGCCCTGTTACATTGTACCAAATAAGTTCCTCTGTGGTTAAACTTTAGTTGATCCAGGATAAGAAATGTGAGCTTTATAAACCCATTTGTCTGTTCTTTCGTTAATTTCTTTTTTGTTGGTACTTTCTTATCCATTAGTTTCCTGGCAAATGTTACTTGTGAAAAATTGTATCCTGGTCTTAACTAAAGGATAAACATGGATTTGTTCACTTCTTATGGCCAGCACGGTTAGGGGGCTTCCATTCATGAACCCCTGTGTTGTAGGGACCAGGGAAGACCTGAGAAATATAAAAGTAGTGATCCAAGGGTTGAAGCATTCTAATCTAGTTAATTATTTCTTTCTTTTGCACTTCAGCCATTTTCATGCCCCCACCTGCAATGGACAATCCAAACTGAGAGCTGACCCAGGATTTACCAACACCCAGAAAAGCCTGAGAGGGCTCAGACTTAAAGGGTACCTGGGAATGGAGGCAGTGGCAGAAGGATTAACCTTTTCACCAGCTTGTTCTTGTCCTTATTCAGCTCTGGCCATCCCAGTTCAAGCCATCCCCCCAAGCTACCCTCTACTAATACCCCCTTATGAGGCATCATCAGACCACTCCACTTTTAGTTTTATTGATCACTTTGAATCTATTTAGGAATGGGGTTTGAGGGAAAGGGGGGCCACCATCTGTTCTATTCTCTGAGGCACCATTTCTCCCTCCCCTAACCTTTTAGAGGGACTATAGGAATTCTAAGGGAACAGGTTTCTTATGGAGGAATCATTCTAGCCCAGTTATTCTAGAACAGTATAGCCCACTCAGGAAGCAACAGCACTTAAACCTGAGCTCACGGGGAACCAGACCTATTTACTGTTACTCCTTTGGCCGCCCTAGAGGCTCATGACAATTTCTCTTGGTCAGGTCAGAGAGAGAGAGGGAGAGAGATATCCTGTATCATCTGTGTCAGATATTCAAGCCATTGTAAGAGAATGTGTGTATGTGTGGAGGGGGAGTGAGTGGAGGGGGGAGACGTGATAGACTCAATTCTGTAGTACTTTGGGGAAAATACACATTCCCTGGGGTTCCCTGGGAAAAATAGAAATTTTAACAACACAGGAAAGGACAGCCACGAGGCCTGGAGCAGAACTTTCCCTTTCTCCCTCTTTTGGATTTATACAGACCCCAGAGTGGCCGGCTCCACGCTACTGGAAGAAGCCAGTCCCATCCCTAGATGCTGGGCGGCAGTACAATGCTCTAGATTTAGGAAGGCGGGGGCAGGAGGCTGCTACACGAGGGTGCTATATTCTGTTTCGACACCAGGTGGCACCAAATCATAACCATAGCTCCAAAGACACCATCAGGAAATGGACCTTGAGAGCCCTTGAACTATTTTCTTCTCCCTCCCTGCTCCCTACATGGAATTGAAGAATAAGAAGAAGACTTTCAGATATGGTGGATAACCCTCCTTCAATGAAAACTCTTGAATCCTTAAACTAAAGCCACTTCCACCAGAGACCTATTTCTTGGCTTTAGATAGGGAAAAGGTGATTTTCCTGAAATCTTTCCAGATGCCTCCACTCTACAAAAGAGTTGTTTTTCTCCAAGGACGTCAGCTGAAGAACAACAGACATGAGACCTAAGAGGCTTTGCTTGAATTCTAGTCCTCCTTCTGAAGGACCGAATGATCAATTATGGGCATGCCGGGAATGACCATGTCTAAAAAAATTCGGATGTGGCTGGCCAGCCTCACTGCCTCTTACAATCAAACAGGACTGCTTCCAGCACCTCAGATGTGTCCATAAATTCCCATTCCTAGGCTCCTCCACCTGGAATGCTGTCCTCTCTCAGGTGTTTCTATCTGTCAGATCCGTCCCATTTGTCAGGGTAAGGATCGAACTCCTTGAAGCCTTTTTGGTTTCCCCCAGTCTGAAGGGACTGCCCCCTCTTCTAAATTGCCATAACAACTTGTGCCATTTGCTCTGACTGCTACTTAATATTACGACTGTTTGTGAACAACTCTCTCCTGCAAAATTGTGAGCTCCCTGAGGGCAAGGACTATGTCTTGTTTATCTTTTTTGTACCCTATACTGATGAACACAGTAGGTGCACAATCATCATAATAATATTTTACATTTGTATAATGCTTGCAGTTTACAAACCGCGTTCACATACATTTTCTCGTTTAATCCTCACATCAACCCTGTGAGGTAGGTGTTTTCATCCCTGTTCTACAGATGAGCAAACAGAGAAGTTAAACAGCTTGCCCACGGTCATACAACTAGGAAGAGGCAGAGATGGATTTGAATGCGGGCTTTCTGACCTTAAATCCAGTTCTTTCAACTTTCTGTACCTGAGCTGTTGCTGGCAATTCTTTCTTGGAGACTGAAGACACAGGGCTCATCCTGGGGACTGGGGAGAAGGGAGGAGATCTAAAGGTCAAACTCTTCTCCTTTCATTCCCACTTCTTCCTCCTCCTCACTCCTAGATTCCAAAGAGGATTTCAGAGTGCAATTTTATTTTGTTTAAGAATGTCCTGGTGTGAGATGTCCTTGTGGATAAGAAGGGAAAATGTGGGGTGAAGACAGGACAGTAGGGTGTATTCACAGCTGGTGACTAATGGATCTTTGTCAGCCTGGAGGGAGGTCCCTGCCTATCCAATAATTTAATTAATGACTTGGATAAGGACATTGATGGCATGCTGATCAAATTTGTAAATGACATGAAGCTGGTTTCAGGAAGATCCCAAGAGGCCATAATGAACCAGGAAGATGAAATGCGATGTTTCATAGCTGAGTTTGTCCAAACCAAATGCACAAGTGCAAGATAGGAGAGACATGATTTCATAACAATCTGTGTGAAAAGCTTTAGGTGTTTGTGGTGGCCGTAAACTCATTATTTTTGACACTAGCTGCCCAAAATGCTAATGTTTTCAGGTCTAGAATGGGAGAGATTACAGTTCTGCTTTCTTCTGCTCTGTTCTGACCACAGTGGAGGATTTTCTTTAGCCTTGGACACCATACATGAACAAGGACATTAGCAATCTGAAACATGTACAAAAGAGAGGGATCAGGAGTGTGGGAAGACTTAAAAATCATTGTGTATGAACTACTGGAGCTGTTTAATCTGGAGAAGGGATCAACAGGGTGATGGTGGTGGTTTGGGATCCAGTTTGCAAATACAGGTATTGGAAGGTTCATAATGTATAAGGGGGATTCACCTTGTTTTGCTTTGTAAGAGGGCATGATCAGGAGCAAAGGGTGGGTGCTGCGGGAAAATCGATTTTGACTCAGCGTAAGGTAGAACTTCATAATGGTTCACGATCATCCAGTATGCAATGGTCTGCTTGGAAAGGACAAGATTTTCCCATCATTGAAAGTTTTTAAGCAGAGGCAAGATAACTGTTCGGCAAGGAGGTTACAGAAGGGAATCAAGCACCAGGTCATAAGGGAGGAGGACTAGGCAACTACTAAGGCTGCTTCTGACACAGTAATTTGGGGATTCAAGTGCAGGGTGATGGAGGTGAAAACAGTTGTAGCCCTCACAGTAAGTACCTCTTAACTAGTTACCATCTCTGTTCCCAGTCTCTCCTCCTCCAGCACACCCAGCACCCAGGCTCTGGAAATACTTTCTTGAATACTCTACCATGAGACCTTTCAGCTCAGGTGTGATAGCATCTCAGAAACCCTAGAAGTTATTTGGTTCAGTCCATTGTTGCTGCCTTTGCATCACCCACTTGGAGTCACTGCTTGAATGGATGGAGACGGAGAGCTGCCTGCCTTTGGGGCCAGTCCATTCTAATTGCAGAGAGTACACCAATCGTTAGAAAGTTCTTCCTAAACACAGCCAAGTGCTCATATCAGGATGCTGACATTAGGACATTTTTTTCTTCCATTTTTGAAACTGTTGGTAATAAGTTTGAAAGGACTTCAAGAGGCTGGAATCATGAGCTGAAACTTTTATTATAATGATTCATTGTAAAAAAGAAAGAAAAAAGAGCATCTTCCTTAGGTTGAACCAAAATCTGCTTTCCTATAACTTCCATCCATTAGAACTTGGAGCCATTGGAGTCACGCGGAACAAATCTACAGCTTCCTCCTCCCCATGTGCCCAGCAATGACTTGCTGATAGTCGATAAATTTCTCCTGGGATTCTCTAGTCCTCTTGTTATTCTCACCACTATTCTCTGAATATACTTTTGTTAACATTTCCCTTGAAGTCTGACACCCATAACTGAACAGAGGGCATCAGGTATGGTCTGACCAGTGCAGAATAGCAGAAGGTGATCACCTCCTTTATTCTGAATGTTATACCCTTATTAATACAGCCCAAGGTCACAATGCTTTTTGTGGCAACCAAACCACGCTTTCAACTCATGAAGACTCATGATGAGCTTTCGTTTACTCTAAACACCCTCTAAGCCACATCTCTCACATCCTGTATTCATACTGTTACATTTTGGAATACAAATAAGGGAATTTACCAGCTTTGTATAATTTGTAAATTTGATCTAGTGACACTAAAACTGTTCAACCAGTTAAGAATCTGCCTAGGTTTACCTTTACCCATCCCGCATTTCTCCACATTGTCCCAAGAGTATTGAGAGACTGTTTTTTTTTTCCGTTGCATGTTGTACCTGTTTTTGTTTTTTGTTTGTTTTTTTTATTTCAGCATATTATGGGGGCACAGATGTTTAGGTTACGCATGTTGCCCTTCCCCTGCTACCCTCCCTAAGTCCGAGTTTCAAGTGTGTCCATCCCCTGGATGGTGCACATCGCACTCTTTGTGTATGCAAATACCCGTTCCCTCCTGCCCCCTCCCCCCACTCCTGCCCAACATCCAATAGATGTTATTCTTACATGTGCACTGATGTGTTGATCCGTTACTACCAATTTGATGGTGAGTACATGTGGTGCTTGCCTTTCCATTCTTGGGATACCTCGCTTAGTACAATGCGTTCCAGCTCTATCCAGGAGTATACAAGAGGTGCTACATCACCATTGTTTCTTAAAGCTGAATAGTACTCCATGGTGTACACATACCACATTTTATTAATCCACTCATGTATTGATGGGCACTTGGGTTGTTTCCACATCTTTGCAATTGTGAATTGTGCTGCTATAAACATTCGGGGGCAGGTGTCTTTCTTATACAGCATCATCTGCTCTTTTGGGTAGATGCCCAGTAATGGCATTGCTGGATGGAATGGTACTTCTACTTGTATGAGAGACTGTTTTATTGAACTCCAGATACACGGTGGGTATAGCATTCACCTCATCTACCCTTCCGGTCACCCTGTGAAAGGAAGTGAGCTGAGTGGGGTGTGATTTGCTTTTCCTGAATCCATGCAGGGGCTGAGGGATCCTCGCTTCCTTTTTAAAGTGCTCACTAACCATCCTTTTAGTCATTTGTCCTTGACTCTTGCCCTCAATCGATATCAAATTGATCTATAACTCGTGGAGTTCACCTTTTCCCATCTGTAAAACGGGGGGGGGGGCGTGATTGTCCATCTCCAGGCTGCGTGAGCGTCTCTTCCGTTCTCCATGGGGTTTTTAAAGCCACCACCAGTCGTCCTGCAACTTGAGCTGCAAGTCCTCGAGGTGCCCTGGGCTGCTATCGACTCAGACTGTGAGATGGAGTTAGACCAGCTTAAAGCTCTTTTGGACTAGACTGCCTTCAAGAGCTTCTCTCTGGTGTTCGCCTTGTCCTTTCTACTCTGAAAATCCTTTTCCTTGCAAAAGAGAAGGAGCAGAAGAGGAGCTGAGGAGGTTTTGTTTTCTCACTATAAAACCGTTAGCAAATGAGTTGGGTCAGGGTGTCCCATCGCTCATCCAATAATAGCCCAACTCTCATGCTGTGATGAGGACCTCCGCGACTTGTCTCGCCAAGCTGATGCCACCGTTTAACTTCCATCAGGCTGGTCCGCTCACTGCTCCTCAAGCATGCCTACACCTACTCATCTCCGCGCTCTGGCTGAGGGTTTTCTCCCAATTTGGAATGCCCACTACTCTCCCCACCCAAATCCCACCATGGCCTTTCTTAACAATTTCTCCAGTCTCTTTAGCCTTTACTATACACTTAAAGCCAACTGCTAAATTATGCATGTCATTCATTTTATCATGGCTGAGTTTTGTCTTCCTGACAGCATGCATCCCAAAGTGGGTGTCTTTTATACCTCATAGTATGTAAACTACACAGGGCCAGACCTACGGTCCTAGCAATGAGACTTCCTATGGAGATTTCCACAGTAACCAACCTCTGACCCTTCACACACACCACAAATTCAGATCCCATAATGGCTGTGTCCAGCTCCCTAAAGGACCAAAATAGAAACCAGA
Organism: Avahi laniger; assembly: GCA_963575035.1. Taxonomy (NCBI): domain Eukaryota; kingdom Metazoa; phylum Chordata; class Mammalia; order Primates; family Indriidae; genus Avahi; species Avahi laniger. The sequence goes on from CAUYSK010113628.1 coordinate 12,140, forward strand.
TAAATCTAGGGATGTGGACTGGACCCAATCTGGGCACCAGTGATTTTTGCAATGTGAAATAAAATCCAAGCATATCCTCAGCTTCTCTTCAAACAAGGAGCTGGAGCTGGACTTTTTAGCTGGGCTCAGGGCTGGCAGTCAGCAATAGAGCTGAGAACCCCAAGCTACACGGCTCAGAATTGCTGTCAATCAGATCGAAATCCTGCCTGTCCTGAAGGTCACCTCCTCCACCTAGACCTTTCAAAAGTATGAAGACCAATTGTAATCTCTCACTGATGGGTCGCTAATAGGATTGAAACTGGGTTTGCTATGGTGCCTTGAGTTTTTAGAGGAGAGGCAGTGTCTAAATCTTCCCCAAAGAGAGAGCCTCCTAACTTGGAGACACATCCTCCCTCCCCCCAGGAAAGGAGGCCCAGTCTGCTAATACCTCAAATGGAGCAACCAAAGGATGGAAAATAAGAACAAAGACTCTGAATTGACCTCAAAAGGTCATGTAATCTAGCCCTCTGCTTTCAGGAAGATGAAAAACACCAATGCTTCCCTTAGTAGCCATCCGTTCAATTTGGCAACTGTAATTGAGGACTCACTAGGTGCCCGTGATCATCTCCTATCTATAGCAAAGTTTACCCTTGTGTTTCATTTAATCTCATTTCCCCTCTATCATTCTCAGAAGAAATGGAGAACAAGTCATCAGCTCTGTCCTTATTTAGGAGTTATATTTTTGAAGATGGTCATAGCACGCTTGTCACATAGTAGGTGCTCGACACCATTGAACGTTCCCTCATCAGATTTCTCCTTTCAAAATGAAAACAGACAGACACACACACACACACACACACACACATACACACACACACGCCCCAGCGAGTCCTTTGGCACATTGTGTTTGCTTTTCTCCACATCCTCTCCAGCTTTTCCACATATACTGCAGATGTGTTGACCAAGGGTAGAGTCATCACGCTTTGAAAGGCATAATCAATGTTAGATAGAGTAGAACAAGTTGAGTAGGACCATGGGAAGGGTCATATATTACTGGACTGCATTCTAGGTCTGTTTCTAACACTAAACTGTGATGGGCTCTTCTCGGCCCATTTCCCTAACTACAAAATAAGTGGATTGGACTCAATGATTCAGGTTACTTCTAGTTCTAAAACTCACACTCTTATTACTTCCCAGCAACTCCGTGCTATATTTTTGTTATTATATGCTAGTATCCATATTTGTTTTGGAAAGAATAAAGGAAGGAAGGGAGGGAGCAAAGGAGGGAGAAGACCAGCTCTACACTATGGATTCATTCAACTTGTGACCCACCCTGACAGCCTCTCTCTAGTTTTTTTTTAAAACTGTACACGTGTCAACTCAATCATTGCCCGTTTCTCTTGTTTCATGTACCATATTAGTGTATTAGTTCTGGGTTTTGGTCTTTGTACATACTACCTTGTGCTCGTCCCCTTTGAACATCATCCTGCTTGTGATGGTTCATCTCCCTCAATTTGTCAGGGTCACGTTGAAGAATTCTATTCCCAGTTTCTGAGGTATCAGCACCGCCACCCAACTGTCACACTTGAGGAGCAGACTCTCAGTTCAGTCCTTCACGTCACTGATAAAATATGAAATCCCATAATGCTAACCCTGTGGGCCTCACAGAATCCATGCCCCAGGGTTGACAAGGAGCCACTGATCATAATCCTGGAGAGAAATCACTCCCAGAGCCCCCGATGATGACTTCAATTCTAATTCCCAGAACAGGAAACAAGTATCCCTGGGGAAGGAGAGGGCCCTGCTCTGTCGGTTACCCAAGGCCAGGGAGCTCACATGTCTAATGCCTTACTGGATTCAGTACAAGAAAGAATTTCAGCATGTTAGAGGTCAAACCTCCTCCCAGCCCCCAGTCCAAGATGAGGGCAGGGTGGTGGCAGTGGAGGATGGTGGGGGGAGGAGGAGGAGGAGGAAAAGGAAGAGGTGGCAGCAGCGGTGGCGGCAGTGCTGGCAGAGGCGGAAGTATTATTTTTGCCATTTCATTAGGAGGCCCAAGGTGCTGAGAGGAGGCATCAGCTGCAGGAACCCAGAGCGTTGGGGGCAGGGGGTTGGGGACAGCAACCTGATTAAGATTGGAGAGGCCTTCGTGGAGGGGGCCAGCAGATTGCAGCCCAGACTTGTGGCAGCGTAAAGGTACAGGAGGAGGCAGAGGGAGGCCGCCTGGCTGACTGCCAGCCTGCAGAGGCACCCTGCTCGGAGGTCTGTTGGGCGAGGCCTGTGCAAGGGAGGCAGGTTGGGAGTGCTAACTGGATTTTTTATTTTTATATCAAGACACTGTGTTTAAAATTTTTACAAAGGACAAACTCCATGGGTTTCCGTTAGTGTTTTAAGAACTTTTCTTTAAAAAAAAAAAAGCCAACAACAACAAAAAACACCGCCTTTTTGAAAGAGAAATGACAGACACAAAAGAGACTGTAAAGAAAATGGGGCAAATATCTGATAGCATTTCCCCAAGGGCAGAGGCAGAACCCAGATCATACCGGGGCGGAGTCGGGGGCCAGTAATGGCATGGCCTCCATGGTACCTCATTCAGCAAATCTAGGGTCCCCTGGTCTAGCCAGGCCAATGCTGCTGGCCTCTGGGGGAAGCAGGTCACCCTGTAGGCTCTGCAGCCATCACAGGGACACAGAGATAGCTGGAGATCTCTCCTCTGTGGCTCTCCAGCCCCATCCAGCGTTAACCCCTTTCTCTCTCCACCCCATAGTCTTGCTCGAATCTGTTTCTCTCCTGGGGGTCCTGTTCCTTGGTCTGGTTTTGTGTGCACTGGGGGTTCCAGAGCCAGAGAAACTTGGGCCTGGAGCCTTCCCTTCCAGAGCTACCTCTTGGCACTCACGGGTTGGAAAAGCATTTGTTCCAAAATTAAAAAAAAAAATTCAACAAAAATAAGACCCAGAAAAAAGACCAAGTCTGGGGGAGGAAGAGCTACTCTGCTCTTTAAAGCTCCCAAGTCTGGAGTTGGTCGGTGGTGCAGTTCCAAGAGAGGCCGAAGGCGAGCACCAAGGGGGTGTCCAGCTGTTGCTTTCAGCCCCCCCAGGAGTGTCCGTGGTCAGGCTCAGGGAGCTGGCTTCAGCTGCTGTTCCGCGGGTCCTCGGTTTACCGAGGACTCATCTGCGTCCCCATTTGAAGGGTTGTTCAGGTTGACTTCCGTACTTGTGTTTCTGTACCTGTGAGTGCATGTCCGCATCTCTGTCTGTGCAGGTGGTCTGCTGTAGGGTGTGGGTGCGTGCGTATACATATATGTCTGTGTGTGTCTGTGTGTGCGTGTGTGTGTGTGCATGTGTTCGTGGGGCTGGGAGGGAGGGAGCCAGGAGACAGGCTGTGCTCTGGGTGGGAGCTATACCCGGGTAGTGGAGTGTGAGTGGGGCAGCCCGGTGCTGTTGAACCCCGCGGCAAAGGTGTTATAGGGGTGCAGTGTCTGCAGCCCGACCAGGGAGTTGGGAATCATGGTGATGGTGTTGGGAGTCATGAGTGGGATGTCGTCTGGGGAGCGCCGCAGGGTCAGGGTATAGTCGGGCAACGCAGTGAGGCGAAGTGTGTCATGGGGGGGACCCGCCTCACACTCGTGGTGGGTGGGGCCCAGCTGTAATGCTGCCAGCTCCTCCTCAGGAGCAGCTCCCAATTCAGGGGCCCCGGCTCCCCTCTGAGGGCTAGGCTGCCGCAGGGGCTCCTGGCGCCGTTTGTCCTTACGGTAGTAGAGGGCAGCGAAGGCCAGAACATTAAGGAACAGGAGGGAGGCCCCCACGGCGATAGTGACACTTAATTCAGTGGAGTAGTCGCGAGGGTTCTCCACCAGGAGCGGCCCCGCATCCTGGTCCCCGTTCCAGGACCCCTGGGCGTTCTCGTTGCTGTAGGCAGGTGAGATGGCTGGCCGCTTGGTGCTCCAGGTCTTGCCGTTGGGCCTGCGGGTGATGTGGGAGCTGTGGGTGGTATCCGGGGGCGGCACTTTGGTGGTCGTGGACGTATAGTGGAACATGTCATGCAGGTTGTATAGGTGGGGCACCAGGTGTTTCCAAAAGGCCACCTTGGTGGCCCGGTAATGATCGCGGACCCTTGGTTTCAGCCCGATGTGAAGGTAGAGCTGGTCTCGGGGATTGTATTTGGACCAGGCCACTTCCTCAAAGCGGTTGGCCTTGGTGTGAATGAACTTGGTGTCCTGGGGGACCGGCTTGTTGGGATCCCTGAAATACCATATGGAAATCTGGGGTCACCACCCTGCCTGGATGAGGAAAGGGCCCAGCATTCTTCCTCTCACAGCCACCCCTAAAACTCTTGCCCACTCCAAAACTTCCCACCATTTCCATCGTTTTCAGGGTATCTCCCTCTGTCCACCCCCGCCTTTCCTCAGGGCTTGAACTCCTATCTCATCCTTCCTTATCCTCATCCTCTAAGATCAGGCTATAAACGCTTTTTCTTCTCACATGCTACTGAGTATCTATCAATCTTTTCAGCTGCCCAGTTTTGCCAAGAGCCCCCCCAAAGGCTCTTTCACATGGCCAAGGACCAGCTAACCTTGAATCCCACACTTCTACCAGTAACTCTCACTCCTGCCCAGTCCTCATGCTAAGCGAATTCTGAGCCTCAGTGAAATTTTTGAAGGAAGGAAAATGGCAGGAAAGATTCTAGAAAGGGTGGTTAGGAAGAGGAGTAAAGGAGTTACCAAGCAAGATTTGGGGAATATCTTAGGAAGGGAAATGGTGGAAGAGGTTTAGTCAGATGGGCAGAGGGGAGGGCATGCCGGGGTCCCAAAGAAGAAAAGCCCCCATTTTCTCCTTACCCAGTCTTGGCAAAGTTGGTCCAATAGGTCATGACGACAGCACTGAGCATGACATCATTCTTGGAGAAGTTGCAGGGGAAAAGGTCAGTGGGGCCTACCATAGGGACCCCAAAAACGTAGGGTACTTCGTCCCCATGAGCTGCATCTGACCAAGCAGGCTTCATGAGGCTCTGGCAGTGATGGTAGAAGGCGTAGAAGTAGGTAGGTGAGCCATAGCGGGCATGCAGGTCAGCTGTCACCACCGAGGGCTCCACCCACTGGTGGTCAGTGAAGAGTGCCACCAGTGTTTTACGGCGGGTCTCAGGGTTGTCACGGTCTGCCCAGTCTGTGTACATGAACTTGATGGTTTCCCGCAGGGTGTCCTTACCCTCAGGATAGCCATACAGATTGTCCACAAAGTTGGAGACAGAATAGTCAAAGTCAGTGCCAGAGACACCATCCTCAGGGTCCACCACCCCTTCCACAAACTTGAGACCCTCACCCTGGTTGACACCTAGCATGATGTCATAGTTGAGGAACTCTCCCTGTTCCATCAGGATCTCAGGGTCATCAGGGATGACGTCACCATCAATCACAGGGCCAAAGGCCACATGGTAGCGGGCTGGCTGGATGTCCTGCTCTACCAGTTCCTTGGCACTCTTTTGCCGAAGACAGTCCACCATGTCCACGGTGTCTAGCACATTACACCCCACTTTGTCTGCCAGAAGGCTGGTGTACTTCACTGGTTGGTAGTTTACAGCCCAGCTGGACAGAGCAGAACCACTTTGGATGATGGCCCTCTGGAAAAGTCCTGCAGAAGACAGGCAGCACCTGGTCAGATTTGTTGTGTCACACACAGCCATAAAACATCTCGTTCTTTTTTGTCCCTGAAGCTGCCCTACGGTTTGGATGGGCTGGGAAGGAGGAACTACATACATACGCTTTTAGCAGGAAACAAGGTAGGGCCAGAGGCGGGGCTGCTGGGCCCCTCCCTGACTGGTCTCCTGCCTGGTTCCTCCATTGCTTCCCTGTCCCAGTGCAACAGTTGGTAACTTAGGAGTTAAGGAAATGCCAGGAAGAATTAACCCCTTGAGTCCTAGACATCAGGCTCCTTAAGCTCCCTCTCTTTATCTCTCGTTGTCTTCCCCTCTTGCTTCCTGCCCAGCTGGGCCCAGCTCTGTGCCAGCGCACCACCAGGGAGCTGGCGCTTGTACCACAAAGGGGTCTTTTTCATGAGAGATGAGAAATGCAGGCAGGAGAGAGCCCCACATTCTGGGAGTTTGGGGAAGGATCCTGAGGGCAAAGGCCTTGGGGTCTGAAAGTCTCCAGGGAACCTGCACTCCCAGTCCGTAGTCTCCGCAGAGACTTTCTTTTTCCTGAAGCTTCTACGGACGCTTTTGATGCAGATTTTCCCCTAGCTGAGAAGGAGCCAGTCCCCCAAACTGAAAAAGAAGATGATTCTTCCCTCTCTAGGAAAAAAGGGCATTGTTCTCTCTCTGGCCCTGACACTCCCAAAGGAGGATTGGGACCCCAAACACACAATTCCATTTCTCTAAGAGAAAGGCAGTTTGCACGGGCAGAAAGAGAAGGAGAGAAATATAGATTAGTACTTGAGAGAGCCTTGCTTTTCCAAAGATTATTCTCCACGAGTCAATTACAGAAAGACAGAGAGAACAACTCTTTAAAGCAGCCAAGCCTCCAGAGACACAGGCGCCCTGCAAGACCGCAGGGTAGCGCTCCAGGAAAGGCCTCCTCCTACCAGGGGAGGAGTCCCCAGGCAGACGAGGTGCCAGACTTCTTTTCAGACAGAGGCACCCTTACTGCCAGACATTTTACCCTCCTTTGGGGAGAAAACGGGGGATCCTGTTCCCACTACTGTCACGTAGAAACATGCCCTCTCTTTAGAGATGCAGATGCTACCTCGCTTTCCCCCACCAAGCTAATCCCTGGAGGGGCAGAGACAGAATTTCTAGGTCAGAGGTGGTTCTTCTCTCTCAGAGAGACAGACATTCTTCCAAGAGGGACTGAAAGTCTTCCTGTGAGAATATCACTAACTCATAGGGTTGATTTCAATGAAAAAACATGTGTCCTCTCTCACATATTTCCTTACTTCAGAGAAGGGCACCTATTTCAGGGAGATCTTTTCATGAGAAGCTCAGTTTTGCCTATCAGAGATAGAATGTCCCCTGTAGTCCAGAGGTGGAGAGAACATTTTCTGCTGAGTGAAAGAGGGCCGATTCGGCCCCCTTGGAATGGTCACTGACAGAGGGACCCACTGCAAGGAGAGAGGCTAAAAAATGAGTCTCCCCTAGGTGGCTTGCACAGCCCAGGAGGAAGTCTGGGAGGCTGATCATTGATCATCGTCCCTCAGAAGAAGCCCACCTCACAGGTTTGTGATTTCTTGCGTCAACCCACCTCCCCCTCAAGAACATTTCCCCTCTTGACAGACCTGTCCTTCAGAGAGAAAGGGAGAGGATGAGTGTTTCTTACACCTGGAAACCAATTTCTATCCTAGGTCTCTACCCTGAAGTAACATGAACATCTTACACTGAAAGATTTCTCCTGTCCCAAAAGAACTATTGTCCCCTCAGAGGGGACACTCTCCCAAATAAGACTCCCACGTCAGAAGGAGAATCTTGCTTTCTCAGGATGTAAATGGGATTCTCTCCGTTCCCTCTCTCACATTAGGAGAAGTACTTCTTCCCCCAGAGAAACATTTCCCTTCCGCTGCTCCCCAAAGGGATACCAAGCTGGTAGAAGAGGGAAGACTCATTCCCTTGAGTGCCCCTGGGGTGAAGTCTGGAAGGCCTGAGGCTCAGGGTGGGCAGAGCTACTCACCCTCAGAGTGGTGTGACAATGTGAGGAGGCTGACACAGGATGCGCCAATGCCCGAGCCAAAGACGGTGATACGGTGGGGATCTCCTCCGAAGAAGGCAATATTCTCGCTCACCCAGCGGAGGGCCTGGATTTGGTCAAGGAGCCCATAGTTGCCCTTGGCGGCCTGATCTCCAGTGCTCAGGAAACCTGGATTTGACAAAGGGCATGAGGATGGTGAAGATGGAGGGATGGAGGATTCGGGTTATAATGGCAGGCAGGAGCTGGGGGAGGTGGGCACAGAGGATGAGCATGCGGCATAGTTCTTTCCACCTAGCTATCATAAACCACTGCTCCTTTCTGCAAGCTCCAGCATCATCAATGTAGGAAGGAGAGGCTCCCTGCCTCCCACCCCCTCTCCCGTTTGGAAGGAGGGGCCTGCAGACCGTCTGAAGTGGATGCCTCCAGGTGGGAGACTGCCCTGATGTCCTACCTGGGGACAGTACCCTAACATCTGGCAAAATATAGTGGAAAGCACAGGGACCCTGGAGTAGATAGTCCTTGGTTTGAATCCTGGCTCTATCACATCCTAGCCATGGAGCCTTGAGCAAGTTATTTAAAATCTCTGGGCCACAGTTTCCTCTTCTGCAAAATGGAGATAAAAATACCTCATAGTGTCGTCACAAGGATAAAATGAACATAAGCATCTATAACATGCTCAGCACATTGCAGATCTACAGTTCCTTCTCTTTCCCCTTCCTTCTCCCTCTGAAGGAAGTGAAGAATCCAAGAGGCAAACATCCCGAAGCTCTCCTTGCCCTTCCTGTACAAATGAGTCCACCTCCACTTCTTCCCAGGGCCTCGGATGGCTCCCTACCCCTCATTCTCAGTGCAAGTCTGCATTTCCCTTCCTCTGAGACCTAATGAATTGGAAACTCTGGGGGTGGGGCCCAGTAATCTGTGCTTTTTAACAAGCTCCCCAGGTGATGCTGATGCCTGCTAAAGGTGAGAAACCACTGGGTTAGACCATCTTTTTCATGTGCTGGAGAAATGCGGAAGTCAGTGCAGTGGGTTACCACAGAAACAGGTCTTCCCGCCCTACCCCTCACTGGGATTTGCTGCTGAGGAGACGTGTCACCATGGAGACTACCTTCCCGCCCACCTGCTGGGATTTGCTGCTGTGGAGACTTGTTGCCATGGAGACTACCTTCCCGCCCACCTGCTGGCTATCCCACAGAGATGTCCTATATTCCTCCCCCCGCCACCGCTTCCATTTTAGACTGTTCCTTTCATCTCTCTTCCCTGGATCCTTAGGTTCCTTCGGAGGCTCTATCTTCTGCTATAGGCTCTTGGAAGGGGTCTTTCCAGGTGGATAATTGTGGAGCTCCTACACATGGAAACCCACACTTGGATCTGCATTTTTTGACTTCACAGTTAAAAGCTCATTCACAGCACCTGGAATCAACTTTGTGCAAGGCCACGTTTGAGGAGTCTCCCACAGCTCGTGGAGAGCTCTCTGGTGGTCCTCACAGCCCATGGGCAGAAGCTGAATTCGAATAGACTCAAGCAGGCACAAGACCTCATCACTGTCTTCCTCAGGTCCCTCTGTACCTAGCTTCTGCAAAAGAGCTCGTCTCGTCTCACCCTCTTCAAGTGTGTTATTATTTACCTTTGGTACAATTAAGTATGGAAAGTACTTAGTTATCCCTCCAAGAACCTAGTCCCGAGTCCTCTTTATACCTGGGTTCCAGAAGAGGAAATGAGAAGGAATTAGAGAAATCCTGAATGCGGATGAACGGAGTAGCCCTTGTTCTTCCTGACAAGGAAACCAGCTTCTCCTTTGCCTGGCCCGTTCAGAAATTGAAGCTTCCCAAGCCTTGAGACCCTCTGGCAAAAATCACTATGTGCTTTCCTTAGTCCTCCCTCTCTCCTCTCCTTCCCCCGTATTCTCTTTTCCTTTTCTCTCATTTAGGCAATAGCAGACTTGGCATCAGCCTTTGCCAAAGCATCATTTAGTGAAATGTGTCAAATATGTCTCTCCCAATCAGCAGGAAAAGCCTGCATTTGGTTATAGTAGATTGCTCCAACATGTACCGATTTCCTCAGTTAGGAACAAAGGCCTGAAAGGGCTGGGTGAAGGACTTGACCGTCACTCTCGGCTCCCTCAGGTCCCGTGAGCCTCCAGATAAGGGGCCCTGAAGCATGTGGATGATGCCATGTCAACGGTCCCTACTATAAGAATCCTGCTCGAAATGCTATATCCGACAGGCTCAGGTAGATGATACAGCAAACCTGATCAGCCATGAGCACACAAAATCTGGCAGTCTGGAAGAGCAATCACTCCCTCCTAGTCCCCCAGTAACTCAGCCATCCACAGAAACCATGTGAGAATGAAGGCTGAAACACCAAATTCCGTAAACTGCCAGAATAAATCTGAGCCAGTCTCCCTGGGCCCAAGTTCCTACTGCAGTACACGGTAAACTGCTTGTCAACAGAAGAAGGGGGAATCTGGCAGACTGTAACAAAACCAGATATTTGTGTCACTCAAGGCTTGATGTTTACCAGGTTTTCAGTTTGCCTGGAGGGTACCTGAGCAAGGATGTAGGATTAAATTCTGGAACCCAGAATAAAATTTGACAAGTCCCTACTTCCTGAGCCTCAGGGATATCCACGTTCCATATCCTACCGGAGTCCCTTTCTTTTGCTGGCCCCAAGCCCAGTGGGGCCTTCTCAAACAATAGCTACCCCTCTGCCCTGGAGGGGATTCATGGATTAGCCTGTGACATTCTTAACATCCGTGAATCACCCAAGATGTCCAGGGAAGCACCTTAGAGTGAACCGTCTGTCTGGGCTCAGTGCTCAGGAGAAGCCGATGGGGGGGGGGGGGTGCATGAGTGCATGTAACTGGGGACCAGAGCTGGCCACCTGTTCTGAGATGCTTCGGGAAACTAAACAACAAAGCCTCCACTACACATCAAAATCCCCAAGTGTCAGGGACAAACCCATGTTCTACATCTGGTGCCAAGAGACAAAAACATCTTGTATGTGCCCAGAATCCAATCAGTGGCTTATTGATTACGTTTGTGTTCCAGAACAGGAACTGAAGGGCACATGGGAAGTGGTGGGGAACTTCTGACCAAATCTCAGTTTAGGATTCCTTCTGAGTTTTGGGTAATATTATTTTGGTCATCAACTGCTTAAGTCCAAAGAATAATATTTCTGTCCCCTAGATGTGCTGTTCTGGTTATTCAGACAAGAGGAGGTTGTAAAGTGGGGGGGTTCTTAACCTGAGTTTCACAGAGGAGCTTCGGGGGATCTGTCAAATTGTTTTTATAGGTTTGTGCGTATGTATGTGTGTGCATTGTTTTGGGGGGGAGTCCATAACTTTCATCAGAATCTCAAAAGGGCCCAAGACCCCCCAAAAGGTTAAGAATTTCTGATCTGGAAGCTTAAGGATTAGAGGAGCTGAAGGATTGTGAGGCAATCAGTGAATCAGGATAATATACTGAGTGCTCACCAGCCACCGCCTTTTGTGCAGCCCACAGCTCCCAACTGACATTGCGGACTTCGCATCCCATGTGAGACCCTGAGTCTCTCAGATGCTAAGTCTCTCCTTCTGGCTCCTCTCTGCCTCCTTTCCCTGTGTCTCTCTTGTTCTCTTTTCTCTCTCCAGTCTTTTTCTTCTCTTCTTCACTTTTACCTCTCTCTTCCCCTTTCCTCCACTCTCTCACTCTCTCTTTTTCTTGTTTCTAGCTGGTCTGATAATACGGAACATATTCTTAGTATTCTCTGTACTTTCCAATAAACCTTATAGAATGGAGCTTTGTGTATATAATTTTTTGAAAGTAGCCGAATTGAATTTTTTCTGTCACTCTAAGAAAAGAAAATAGCAAAATTACTATTGGCCTTCAACTACTGTGTATGTGTGCCTCTATATCTGTGTGTGGTCACGTTCATGCGTTCATTCCCCTTTAGGAACCGTGCAGCCCTAGTGCATGGGCTTACAGCCACCTGCATGGGACCACGCGATTCAGGACAGAACCTAGGGAGAGCCTTGCCATGGTGTCTGAGGCAATGCAGGACAATGGAGCAGGGCCAGAACCAGGAAATCCAGAGCCCACCAGACCATGGAGAGACCAGGGGTGATGTCCTACGTGTTCCATATCCAGTATCCCAGGTGCCACACACTCTGCTTTTTTCATGGAATATCATTTTTCCAGTCTGAACCGAAAAAAGGTGTCTTCCTATCCCATATAGTATTAATGATAAGTCAAGGGGAGATTGTCATTTTGTGCATGCGATCGCACCCAGAAGTGAAATGCAGCATCAGGGCCTCCAGGATTGGAACTGACAAAGCAATATAGTTGGCCGGGCGCGGTGGCTCATGCCTGTAATCCTAGCTCTCTGGGAGGCCAAGGTGGGCAGATTGTTTGAGCTCAGGAGTTCGAAACCAGGCTGAGCAAGAGTGAGACCCCGTCTCTACTAAAAAAAAAAAAAATAGAAAGAAATTAATTGGACAACTAAAAATATATAGAAAAAATTAGCCGGGCATGGTGGCGCATGCCTGTAGTCCCAGCTACTCGGGAGGCTGAGGCAGTAGGATTGCTTGAGCCCAGGAGTGTGAGGTTGCTGTG
>CAUYSK010113638.1:0-23211 GCA_963575035.1 Avahi laniger
ACAGTTTCAGCTTCCATCAGATGATTCCAGATCCTGGACTCTTGTGATGCCATCTCATCCCTTTGCCCCCGAAATCTAAGGAAGTTCACAGCTTCCTGATGCTCTAAATCCAGACATAATCTCACTTATTTGTATTCTCAGTTATTCTAACACTGATGTAACACGAATTCCGGTATTCAGTTCCTCCTATTAGGGTGGTTTCTATTATTCTATTGTATTCCATTCTATTATTCTATTGTGTTCCATTCTATTCTGTTCAGACCCTGCCTGAGACAGCAGTCTATTGAAGTTGAACACCATAAAAGATGTGAAAGCCTAAGTAAGGGTGTCGCCACAGGGCTAAAAAGGAGAAAGTTCGGAGATATCCTTAATCCCAATCCTACCTACAATCGCAATTCCTTGTTTGCTTGACCCAAAATATATTCCTCACCATTATAACATGCCACCATTGGGACAATGTCCACTAAGTCTCAAGTATCATTGGTCTTTAAAGGCCCTTCTTGCGTGTCACTTGGCCTATAGAGAATGATGCTTAGTCAGACATGAAAACCTGCAAATCAATTACTTATGTATTTTTGTTCCTTTTTTTTGTTTTGTTTTTTGGCTAGGTTTCTAACAAGCTGTGTGATCTTGGGGTGAGTCACTTTCTTTCTGTGAGGCTCACTTTCTTCACGGTAGAGAGTATTATTCCAATGAACCTTTGAGCCCTGGCCAAAATGTACCACCCTCTCTACTGTTCTGAGAGCATATCCGTGGGATGCATCCCATTGACTTGACGAGTTCTTACATGCCCCATGCCTGATCCATGATATTAAAGCTTGCATAAATGTTAATAACCTTATTTCCCTGTGAAAAGCTAGGAGAGTACAGATGGATTTTCCAGGTCCCATCTGAGCTTTGCACCCAGCAAATTAAATATCACACATTAAATGTCCTTGGCAGTCGGTGTAGACAGAAGTCTTAGCCAGACATCACAGAGAAGGTTGGTTTGTTCACCATCAAGCAGTTCAAAGTCAGACCCTCTGTTTTTGAAATGAACCAACTTGCCTCTCACCGTCTGTTTTCGAGGACCTGGAATGAAACACACTTTTATTTCCATGTGCAGACTAATCTGTTCCCAGAAATATGCACTGGAAACCAGGAAAGAAATGTCATCCTTTGGCTGGTTACCCTAAGATACCACTAACCACCTTCTGTATATTTTTAAAAATGCTTTATTTATTTTAAATTATCATTTTCTTCTAAGAAATAGCTTCAATTAAACATATTCCTCTCTCTGGGAGAATGAAAAAGTGCACTTATTCCTAGGCTGACACTAGGATCTAAGTTGGAGATGGTGGCTTCTATTTTATTCAGCAAAATCTCATCCTTAGCAGTAGCCTTGCTATGTGAATTTTACTGTGGCTGTTGTTTAGATGTTGGTGGTGACTTACCAATCCATAAAATAAATGTATATTCTATGGCAGACACTTTGCTTTTATCTTGAGATTTTCTGAAGATTAAAGATATGTAACCCCCTTCCCTTGAGGATCTCAAATATGATAGGAGAAACAGAATTGTGAACACACGTTTAGCACAATGGCACAATATATAATATAATATTAGCAGATTTACAGTATTTGATACCTCTGTGACTGTTGGGAGTATTGCCTTCATCTTCCAAAGCCAAAGAGTGGCTGCTAGTGGTCACTTACTGAATTGCAGGTATAGAACCAATGAGGAGTGAGTTACAAGAATTTAGAATTAGAATTCAATCTTAATTTCCCAAATTCTTAGCAAAAAGAGCTACTCCACTTATTTTTCCAATGTGGGGGTTTATCCACCTGCATTCTGAAATAGTCTCTCAGTATTTTCAAAGCATTGACCTTCCAATTTGTAGATATGTCTCAAAAGTCATAAAACTGGTACATGTACTTTGTCCCAGCAGTTCCTCTTTAAGGAAGTCACCCTAATGAGTTATAAAGTCACTCAAAGGTGTATTGTAAAGATTTTCATTACAGTGTCATATATAATATTAAAAGAAGAAAATATCTTCTAATTATAAGATATGAATTGTAATAAGTTGATATGATGGGATGTCATGGAGCCATGATATATAAAAGAGCTTAATGACAGGAAAAGAAACTTGTGATACAAAGATTAATAAAATAGCAAGTGATAAAATTCCATCGACAATGAGACTAAATTTAAAATATATGTGTTTGTGTATGCTATATAGTGGTAGATATAGATGCATGTAAACATATATATTGAAAAAAATATGGGAGGATGTGTACTACTATTTAACACTGGTCATTTCTTGGTGGGATTGTTTTAGGAGTTTTATTTTCTTTCATGCACATATTCTTCAATGTAAGTGGATTGCTTTTAAAATCAGAATATATATGGATTTAAAAAAAATGAGACTGATTTCTGGATATGTTGTGGGAATATCAAGGTGAGGACTGGTTGGCAGAACTGTGTGAGAGATTTTGAGGTTACAAGCTTCAAAAAGTCCCCCCAGAATGAGTCATGATCTTGACATCATTTGGAACCACTTAGAAATGGACATTTCAAGTGCATCTGTGTACGTAAGGCTGAAGGTGGTTGTGATAAATGGATCCCCTTGGGTGACCTGGGATAGTTGGCTGGGTTGGAGAGACAGACTATGCAAAGTCTACCCAAATGGAGATTATGGGACAGAGGCTCATGCCAATACTTCCATTTGCTCTGTCTATTTTGGAAGGTCCTGCTGTCCTAATAGGTGAGTCATTAGAATAAATTTGAAGCAAGACCACAAAGAAGTTGCTGTGACCCAGCCTTCAGACTTCAATACTGCTTTTCTGAATCAGGATCATGAATATGATCTCCACTTGTGTGATGCATGATAGAAGTTCCATGTTAGCAGCATGAAGTGACAATGCACTTACTTCCTGAGACCCTCCAGTGATATACCTGGACGCACCTCAAAACAGTGCATCTGTTTTGTGGTGCAACAGGAACCACGTTTTAAAGGAACAAATAGGAGAGTTCCCTGCAAATCACTCCAAAAATTGACGTATTTTTTTGTGTTTATCTGTGGCAAACAGTTAAGTGTAGGTTGGAAGGCATCTCCTCAGCTTCCTCCCTCCGTGTTTATCCCTCTGTCCCACTGCCCTTTTTATTACCAATGATGAGGAAGAAGTTACCAATCTGGATGAGCCCAGGAGCATCACTGAGATACATTTTGCCAGTAGGTGTGGTGACTCTGCCTTAAAGCTCCTCATTTCTATCTTCCATTCTTTCTCTCCAGCTCCTACTCCAAGCTTGAGCAGGGCCTATCCTTGGGGCCAAGTGTCTTCTTTCCTGCCCATCTTCCCTGAGCATACAGCTGGGTTGATGGTGGGCCAGAGGACCTCTCCAGCCATACTACTAGCTCATTTTGCCACCTGAAGCAAGTCTCTATCCCTCTCTGGACTGAAGTTTCCTAGTCTATAAACTAGGAGCAAGGGATTGGTAATCCAAAGTTCTCTTATACCAGGATTTCACAACTTACTGACATTTTGGATTGGATAATTTTTGTTGTGGAGGGCTTCCTGTATGTTCTAGGATTTTTGTCAGCTCCCCTGGCCTCTACCCCCTAGATGCCAGTAGCACCACCTTCTCTACTTGTGACAACCAAATATGTCTCCAGACGTTGCCAAATGCCCCTGGGGGAAGGGGGAAAATTTCCCCCACTAGAGACCAACTGCCTTGCATTTATGACTTTCTAGGTGCATTTCCACCTTCTTCTTTTCAGTGTTGAGCAGTGACATCCAGTTTCTGGATACTTGTGGGCAGGTATCTATACAAAAGCCACACCACTGAGACCTGGTTCAGTTCAGAACTCTCCTCCCATCACACAGCCATGTTTAGAGTCCTGGCTTACCTCTGGCAGACTTCAAACATCCTGCAAGGACATTAGTTTCCTTTTAGGTACATTTAGATAGCCTCAGAGAATCAAAGCTGGCAGCTGGCCACCGCCAGGGGAGTCAGGGCACCACACCTTGTCCTGCTTCCTGGACCCTGAGAGCCTGTGGGGATTTGGGGCTTGGCTTAGAACCCATGGACGGGAGAGGCTAGTGTGGAGGCGAGAGCAGGGAAGCAATGAGAGAATGCAGGAGTGGGGTTAAACATTTCTTTAGTTTCATTGGAAACAGATGCCTGGCAGAGGTGGTGGGCTGGGTCCCGCCTCAGGCCAGCGGGCTTGGCCGCTTCTCCTCCCCTATCCCTCAACCTTCCCTCTCCTCCTCCACAGCCCTGCAAACACCACCAGGCTATTATTTAAGAGGAGGGCTCTGGTTTAAGGGAAGCTGGGGTTTTTGTGACATAGGAACAAAATCTGCTCTCACATGTGATATGACCATGTACACACGTGATCATAGATCAGTGGGCTCAAAGAATATTGGGGTAAGAAGGGCCTTTTGGGGTCCAAGTTTAGCATCTTCATCTTAAAGATGGAGAAGCTGAGTTTTCACATCGAGAATGGAATCCAGGAGCCCTGGCCGGTTGATTCTCCTGGCTTTCACTCACCACCCCCTGCCTCCATATCCTCTTTTTCAAGACATAAACTCATTAAGCTATAAGTGATCACATCTGTGATACCCAGCCTGCTCCTGCAGCAGACATCACTAATTGATCATGGAGCTCTTTCCTGCTGGGTTTGATGCTGCCTAATGATCCTTTTTCCAAACAGCACCCCAGGTAGGTGGCACCCATCAATCAGAGATGGTACATATTTGCCACACCTGCCAGTGACTTGGCCTTTTAGGATCTTTCTAGAGATGGATGGAAGCAAGGGCCTGGGGAAATGTGTTTTCTTTGGTGACAGTTAAGATGAGAAGAATTTTGGTGAGTATTTTGGAGAAGAATGTGAGGCTATCAGTGGTCCTTGTCAATTGAAAACTGTCTTTAGAGAAAGGGGCAAAGGAAGTGTGTCAGGAGTATAGGCCATTTCAGGGCATCTCAAACTTTAATGTGTGCATGAATTACCTGGGGGTGGGGAGTCAGGGAAAATCTTTCTGAAATGCAGTAGGCCTGGGGAGAGACCTGAGCTTCTGTAGTTCTAACAAGCTTCCAGGTGATGCCGATGTGGCTGGTCTATGGATCATCCACTGAATATTAATTATGTTCATCCAACTGGTTATTTTACCATTTAGGAAACCATGGTTCCAAGAGGCTGAGGGAGAGAGAGTCAGGGCTGTTTCACCACCAGCTTTCCAAGCTGCTCAGTGTGAGGGTTCCGTTAACCTTGCTCATCCTGCTCTACCTCTTTCTGCCAACCTTTGCCAACTTCCTTGCTCCTGCATCAGTCTTGCATCTACTGTGGATTCATCTTAGGCCCCTCAGAACTGATGTCTACTCCAAATCTGGTGTGTTCGGGCCCTGACCCCAAGAAAGAACTATGATTTGCCTTTGCATTTTTGATCCTTCTGGAACATACTTAAGGATGCTGCTGGAGGTCACGCCCCTCTGACAATTGAACCTTAACCAAGGACAATAGAGTGGGTGGGCAAACACTTGACAAGTCTATGTCATTCGAGCAAACCTCATTTGTTCACCAAAATCCTGCTGTTGGAGGGAAAACAGACATTACATGGCCTGTTGTGGCTTAAGAGAGAGAGAGAGAGAGAAAGAGAGAGAAGTGTGGCCTCATTTTTTGTAAATGATCAGAGATTTGAGAGAACATTTAAAAATCCAGCCTGAGTAACAGAAAGAGAAAGAGTAGTGAGGAGGGGGCTTCTCCTTCATTTTTCCAAAGTAATTGAGATATTTCACCTTACTCTGACATAATTACGTTGTTAAATGGAAGATGCTTCCAAGTAATTAGTAAAGTAATTAGTCAAGGTTTTCTGCTCTCTGTGTTCTCCACTAAAACACAATCCTTGTATCCAGTGCCCTTTGCAGGGGAGGATAATCTTTAACAAGGGACACTTTCTTCTTCTTTTTTTTTTCTTATTTTTTTAGTGACTAAAGAGAGAAAAGGAAAAAAATATGCAGGAGCTTTCAGGGCTGCCTCAGAGAGGATGCCCACTTGGTATGGATTAGCAAATAAAAATCAGATTTGATAAAAGATAACCTTAGGAAGCACACAAGGTGGCTTTGGTCAAGGTGGCTGTTTCTGCTGCTGTCGTACTCAGCGTTAGCAGTCAGATTTCTTCAGACTTGGTTGCTCTTTCCACAGAGCTGATGAAGCTATGCCCTCACAGTCCGCATCAGACATGGGCAAGCCTTGGAATTTCAGCTGATTTTATAGAGCATGTAAAGAAGTGTCTCTTTAGGTACCAAGCCCCACCAAGAGAAGTAGAAATATAAATGAGGTCAAGCAGGCTTGGGTCTCCTCCAGGGGAGGAATCTGCTTTTTCTTTTCCATAAAATACCCTTGGTGTGTGGTGAGCACCCAGAGCATGGTGACGCCATGAGTGGGAATGGGTCTTTCTCCAGATCATATCAGCTTGGGGATAAAATGCATCAAGGTATCATCTACTGAACATTTGGCCAGAATAGCCATTAAGGCCTATACAAGATACATTGGCTCAATGAATGCTCATAGCATTCTGACAAAATGGGTATTATTATCACAATTTATTGGGAAGAAAACCGAGGCTCAGTCAAGGCATGTGGCTAGTAAATTTTGGATCTCGGATCCAAACTCAAATCTTATTGGCTCCAAAGGTGATTGTCTAGTTATCATCCTGGTATGCTAGAGTGATGAATGGCATCTCCCAGGCTCAGCTCTCGCCCTCAGGATGGGGTGGAGGGATTCCAATATCTTCTTCCGTCACCAGATTTCTCTATACTAGTCCAGGACTCACGATGCTCTCAGATGTCATTGTCTAGGTGTGGCTTCCTTCTCCTCTCCTACTTCTCTATTTGGCTTCCTGGCTCTCTGGGCTATGGGGCACAGGGGTAGTGGTGGGGAAGGAGGGGGATGTGATACAACGAAGAGACAGTAGACCTTGGAATCAGATCTATAAAGTGCTTCATATTCCTGATCCTCAGTTTTTCAATCTGTTAAATGGGAATAAATGTATGGATAGACACACTGATGGATGAATGAATGAAAGAGGAGAGATGGATGGATTAATTCAAAACAAATCATCAATGTGAAGGTGATGGGTAAGGCCTGTTGGCATTAACATGTGAAAATGGGTAAGAGTGATAGTTGCTTTCAAAAGAATGAGATGCTACATATCGTTCAGCACGAAAGGGCCCGGGAGTGCCAGACAGTAGAGAAGCGAGGTTAGTGTCCAGCTTCCCCGCCTTGTCGGTCACTTTTGTTTCAGGTCAGCATTTACCAGTTTTGTGCCAAAGAATATGACACTCCATAAAAAGAGGGTTGCATGGTCAAGGGTGTTTGGAAAATTTAACCTGCTCTTAGAGATGCACATATACAAGAGCATCTTAAAGCCTGTGAGAAGTCTTACAGACTTAATAATAATATATGATAATAATAGTTATTATTATTTAAAATCCAGTAATTCTGAAAAATGTCGCTCACAGAGCCTGTCCCATACTCCTTACCGACTTCAAGAGGAGCTACACTGTGTAGTGTTTGCATTTTATGCGCCATGTTCGAGGTTGCAGAGCCCTCCCAGTGCTGGGTCCATTTGTATGGGTCGGTGGATGTCAGGTGTCCACTCACACTTCTCCCAAGTGATCCTGTGATAGAATTAGGACTGGCATCCCCTTCTCCATTCCACAGATGAGTGAATGGGACTCAGGAGGGTGGGTGAGTTGTCTGAGTTCACACAGCTTGCCGTGGGCAAGTCGGACTCCAGCCTAGGTCTTCCAATGCCAACTGGGCTCTCTCAGAACCATGCATGCTCCCGCCACATGGCCACAGAGGTCTTTGGTCTCTGCTCGGTTCGCTCTTGATACCAGATCTGTTGAAATAGGTCTGGGCAGACGCATGCACTTCACTTTGTTTACGTGGAAATACTGAGTACACTTCATAGCCCGACAAGCAGCTCTCCAGCAAAGGATAATAGAGCACGAGAGAATGATCACACTAACGAAGGCGGTGATTATACTATCCAGGAATTGTAGAGCCCTTTGTGGTTTTATGAGCGCTTTCGCACATGCTATCCCTTCTGATCATCACAGCGACTCAACTCACAAACCGGGTTGGCAATTTTTATCCTCATCTGACAAAGAAGAAAACCGAGGTGCAGAGAAGTTAGGGATAGAGCAAAAACTTGCATAGTAAGTCAGTGAGCAAGCCAGTCATCCGATTCTGCCTCCTCTTTTCCGACTAGTTCTAATGTTTGGATTGGCATTGTTAGAGAGCACGATAGAAACAAAGCTTTATTTTGCCAGTGTCTACTCTTCCTTTCCTCCTTCTCCCTTCTGTTCTCCCCTCCTTCCTTCCTTTAAAATGAAAATTTCAAAATACAGAAATACTCAAAGAAAAGGGACCAATTGTCCATAATTCCACACTATCCGGAGAGAACCACTGTGTATTTGCTTCTAGTAATTGTTTTTTGCATATTTTCCTGTTACTAAACTTTCTCCAAAGCATCATTTTAAATGTCTGTAAAGAACTATGTTTTATTTTTCTTTACATCACCTGTCTTTTATTGTTGGGCATTTAGAATACTTTCACATTTTCTTTCTGAAATTTAAATAGCATGGTAAACATCGTTACACAGAAATCTTTGTGTACTTTTAGAAACCTCATCCTTGAGATAAATGTCTTGAGTGAAATTTCAGAATCGAACGGTTTCCATGTATATAAAGACTTTTGATAGATATTCTAACTGCTATCTATAAAAGTTTTACCAATTTCAAAGGCCCCCATGAACAACTATATTTTAACCTTTTAAAATTTCACATGCATTGTTTTAATTGCTACATCTTTGCTTATTGGTTTAGGTGATTTTTGTTTTTTTGAATATTTATTCATGCTTTGTCATTTTTCCTTTCTTGTCAATTTCTTGCTCATGTCCTTTGCCTATTATTATTGATACTGTCATTATTTTAATTGGGCTATACTTTTCTTATTTATTTCTTAGAAACATTTATATATTAAGGAAACCGACACTTACATTGCAAATAATGTTTTTCCTTAGATTGAAATCATAAGTTTTGCTCTATTCAGTCCTTCAACAGTTTGGATGAGGCCCACCTACACTGCAGAGGACAGTCTGCTCTATTCAGTTTACCAATTCAAATGTTAACCCATCCAGAAACAGCCAGAATAACTTTTAACCAAATAAAATGGCCCATCACAAGGGTTAAGCTGCTTTATTTACCCTCACCTTTCATCACCCATTCAGGGTCCAACCTCAGGTGCTTTTAAAGCCACTCTTGGCTTTCACTGGGCTTAGCGCTCTCCAAGATGTGTTCTCTTAAGAAGACATCAAATTGTTATTAACTGATCAACACTTATGTGCACATATAGTAGTAACATTCATCAGGGCAGGTGGGAGAGGGGAGGAGGGGATGTGTATATTCACACCTAATGGGTGCAGTGCACACTGTCTAGGGGATGGGCATGCTTGAAGCTCTGACTCAGGTGGGGCAAAGGCAATATATGTAACCTAAACATTTGTACCCCCATAATATGCCAAAATAAAGAAAAAAAGAAGACAGACATGGCATAACATTTTGAGCAGTACCATTTCCAGTATTTCAGATTCCAGCTTTCATCTTTCTTTCTCTCTTACATTCCTATTTCTTTTTATTTATTTTTTTAAACTACTGAGTCTGATAAATTAGGGCTATTAAGAGACTGTTTGTTATTCTGTCCTGGGTTACGATTTTAAGGGCTAAAACGCTCATAAATATATGGAGGCTCCAACTGTAAATGGATACGTTTTAGCCAGTGAAAAATTCATTTTCTCTAATATACGTTTTTAAAGTGTCCTGCTGAAATTCTGCACAATATCTCACCATGATCTTTCACTGTTCCTCCCATTTTTATCTGATAAAAGCAGATCCATCATCAATGTGGTTCCTTTTCTCAGCACCATAAATAACAGCTGGGGAAGGGGAGCATCTCCCACAACAGCGGCATCGGATTTTAACCAATTTTGGAATTTATTGTTATGCCTTCTTGGTTTGGGAGCCAAGAGTACTTGCATGCCCATCAATTATCTCATGGTCTTCCTGGTTTTGGACAAAACCACTCCAAGTCCAGGCGTAAAGAAATTTTCATCTGATCTGAGCGCCACTTGCTGGATGGAAGATGCGATTTGGTAGGTGGTTGTACATCCTGGCTCCTCTGAGTTGGCCCCAGTTCGTGCCTGTGGTCCCAGTTGCATTACTGAGAGTGACATTGTTCACTTTCAGAAGTGTCCTGGTTGGGATAATAAATTATTTGGTCACTGCAGGTGACTGAGAAACACAGTGCTTCGTATTGCCTCTAGTTTTTTCCAAATCCCCATCAGACGCTCATTCTGTGTATTGGAACCTCCTTTCCCATACATCAACCACTGATCATAGTCAGGAGACTTACAATCAGAGGCAACATTTCCAGGCAGAAGAAAAAAAAAGGAAGGAAAAAAATATGACTCTAGTTCCCTCCATGTGCAAGGCACTATGCTAGAGGCTTTTTCAAGAAAATCAGGCTTTTATTTCAAGAACAATCCCAGGAAGTACTATAATTCGTTAATTTCAAATGTGCACTTTTTTCACTCATTAATATCTCAAAATTGGGTTGAGCTGTATAACTGATGTCATCTTGTAAGTGCTGTTGGCCGTGAAGAATTGTGATGCACTTGTCATTGTCTTTGCATGTACCCATGTCAAAACACACAGCATTTAAGTGTCAGTAGCTTGGGAGACAATCCTAGAAACAATAGGGTATTTTTTTGGTCCCTAGGAATAAAATGACAGAGAAAGGGTGGCAGAGGTTGCAGATCAGAAGTATTTAGCAATATTCCAAAAGCAGATGTCAATAGTAGGCTGGCACTTCATAATTGCAAAGTCAGATTAATCACCCAGAAAACATGACTTTTGGTTTTTTTAAGGATTCTTTCAAGAAATGCCGCATCACCAATAATCTTGATGCCACAGAGGATAGTATTGGTTGGGAAAATACCTATCTGATGATTTTGAATTGAAAAGTGACTCTGAATATGAAGAAGGCTTAGGAATACTTCAACCAATTTAATTCATTCATAATTTTTCCTTTTTATATGTGCCTAAGAGTAACATGTGATGAAATCTATGCCAGTTAATCCAAAAGAGCTTTTGAAATAACTCTAAAATAAAAATTCCGAGAGATTAAAAACACCGGGTCAAGGTTATTTCGAACTATCTTTTTTTCTTAGTGGTCTATAAGGGGCCTGTAAGGCGACAAGTGCCCTAGGATGCTGCAAGAGCATTGCCTGCCTCGGGGCTACAGCGGGCCTCATGCAAGAGGAAGAGGCTCCCAGGCTGTGGTCTGAAGAGTGGGAAGGGGCTGTTAGTTAAGCAAGTGAAATAGGAGGAAGGAGAGTGTGCCAGGCAGCAGGAACAGCAAGTACAAAAACACCTGGCCATTCTGTGAGGCTATCCCTCTGTCTTCTCGAGACATTCCCGGTGACTGGTTTTAGCTGTCCCATTTGGTGGGCATCCGCAGCTGTCCCGTGGAGAAAATGATTAACTTTCCTGGGTCTTCCTACTTTGGGCTTTGTTTTCCCTAATTCTTATGAAATTAGAGGGTGGCAATAAAATCTTTCATTTTAAGGTAAGAAAAAACAAGGTTCAAAGTGCTCCCCTGCTGTGCCCAAGGTCATACAGGTATCCAATGATGAAGGTGAAATGTGAACTCCAATGGCTCTGACTCAACGTGAGAGTTTGTGCCATCACAACAAACTGGGTCACCCCCCCCACCTGCCGCCCCCGGACCAGAGGAGACTCAGGATCCTTCTGATGAACACCCCCTCAATCCCCCATCCTTGGGTATTTTGGGGTGGGTCGGGGAGGGAAGTAGAGACCCAGCAGCTGAGCAGCGATCTGCTCAGGTCACACACAGCCAAGGACAAACCAGGAGCTGGACTGTCAGGGAGCAGCCTGCTCTCCACTCACTCGTGTCTTCATTACTTTTATGCACATGTATTTAAGGATCGTCCAAGCAGAGCAAACCGCAGCTTTAAAGCAATTACTTGGCGATGATCAGGAGAGGCCAAGGGGATTCTGTTTGCTTATTTGTGTGAACCTCCAGTGTCTGCTTTCTTAATTAAGCCTTAACTCTGGGCCTTGCCTCCAGCCTTCCTCCACACTGCAGGCCCTGGGCCCTGGAGGGCTTTGCCTCTGTCCGCTTTCTCTGCTCTAAGAAGCATCTGCTCTTGTACCACTGAGGATACTTCCCCTTTCTTATCCCAATCCCCTGCTGTTTTTAGTTTCATAATTACCAGCCATGAGCTTTAGGATCCTTGGTGACTCAGGGGCAAAAGATTCAGCTGCCTGGACCTCCTTCCTCCCCTCCACCCCAGCTCCCCTCTCACCCTTCCTTGAAAACTCGTCTCAAGTCATGTGCCGGAAGCGGGCTTCCCTGATCAGCGCTGGGTCTGTGGTGGGTGTTGCCCATGTGTCTACCACGGCCCCTGTGACTTGTGCTTTTTGGCTTTATATCTCCAGCTACCAGCAAAGCGTAAGGTACATACGCCTATGTTCTTGATAAATGCTTCTTGAGCAAATGAATGTGTGAAGGAAAGCGTGAACAAATAAACTATGCCTTGTGTTCAGGTCAGTGTTAAGTGTCTGGGTGGGGGCTCGGGGTGAGGAATTGTCAACTATCTTATCCCATGATATTGTTAGGTACTGATTTTCACATATTGAGATGGTGAATGATATCGAGTGGTCGCATGGTAACTCATCACGTTTTTGTTGGAATAACTCTTCAAGATGGACATAAGGTATGCATCTTCCTTCACAGCCTTGGTAGAGAGTTATTTAACCCTACTTGGTGGAACTATTAAATGCTTTAGGAACTTGATTCCAGTCCTTGGCTCAACTCTCAGGATTAATTAGGATCCTTTTAGCTGTCCTAGGTGATTTCACCTATTTGTTCATTCACTCACTCATTTGGGAGATATTTATTGAGCAATGAATGTGCTCCCTGATAGAGATATATGTTGAGGCAGAATGACTTGGGGTTCTGGCCTCTGGGAACCTTGCAGGGTAGTGGGAGAGAGAAACTAGCAACGGGGCACACTAAGATAAGAGAGGTGTGAATTTCTATATGGGCACACAGTAGAGACACCTAGAATGGACTTGGGCCATCAGCAAGGCTTTCCAGATGAAGTGACATGTCAGCCGAAAGATGCATGTGAGTTAGTCAACAAAAAGGAGGGAAAGTGTTCAGATTATCTGTGATTGTATAGCTAGCTGCTAAAATTTAGTAGTTTATTTAGATTTTTTTTGATGTTTTAATAGATTTAGGGGGTACCGAATCTTTCAGAACAGTTTCAGGAGGATTGGCACCAGTTCTTCTTTGCATGACTGGTAGAATTCAGCTATGAATCCATCTGGTCCTGAGCTTTTTGTTGGGAGGGGTGGTTATTACTGATTCAATCTCGCTACTCATTATTGGTTTATTCAGAAATTCTATTTCTTCGTGGTTCAATCTTGGGAGGTTGTATGGTGTGGGCTTGCAATCATACAGGGAAGGGCCCCCTCCAGACAAGTGGCATGGGCAAGAAACTGAGGAGTGCTATCTACTTGCATCTCAGTCTCATGGGAGTGCATGGAAGGATGGTGGTAATTGTCCTAGGTATGTGTAGTAGAGCTTGGGCTTCCTTGTCCTTGTCCCTCCTCAGCTGGGCAGGGACTGCTTTAGCCTAAACTCACCCCAAGGGCTGGACACTGCCCAGTTTTAAACTCTCAAAATGGCATCCGGGGCCTGAGATCAGAGAGGGTGGATCCTCTTTCTGGCAAACTTCATAGGCAAGATTCCAGGTGGAGTGCCATCTGCTCACGTCTCGATCTCACTGAAGCAGGATGGTGGGAATTGTAGCAGGAGCAGTCGGGAGAGCTTGGGCTCCCCTGGTCCTCCTCAGCTGGGCAGGGCTACAGCTGCACCAGCCTGATCTCAGTCTGAGGGTGGGACACTGACCGGCTTTAAATTCCCAGACTGGTACCTTGTGCCTGTGACCAGAGAGGGTATGGCCCCTTTCAGGCAAACAGCATCTGTAAGACGCTGGGAGGAGTGCTGTCTGCTCCCAACTCAGTCCCACGGCAGTCCGTGGCAGGGTGGAATTATCCTGGGTATGTGTAGGACAGCTTGTCCTTCCTCAGCTGGACAAGGCTGTGGCTGCATCAGCCCTAATTCAGCCTGAGGGCGGGGCACTGCCCAGGTTCAAAATCCCAAAATAGTGCCTTGAGCCTGTGACAAGAGAGGGCAGGGCCCTTCTCAGGCAGGCTGTGCTGGCAGGAAACTGTGGGGAGTGCAGTAAACTCACGACTCAGTCCCATAGCAGCCAGCTGCAGGATAGTGGGCACCATTCTAGATACATGCTAGAAAGCCTGGTTTCCCTGCCCCACCCCAGCTAGGCAAGGGCTGCAGCCAAGTTGAGCCAAACTCAGCCTGAGGGATGGAGTGCAGCCTGGTGTCAAACTCAAAATGGTGCCTGATTTGCAACCCGAAAGGCTGAGACCCCACCCAGGCAGGCACTGTGGGTGAGAAACTGTGGGAAATGCTGTCTGCTCACATATAAGTCTCCACAGCAGCCAACAGCAGAGCAATGAGGACCTTCCCAGGGGTGGGTAGGGATGCCTAGGCTCTGCTGTCTCTCCTTGGAGCTGTGCAGTGGCTGCCAGTGCATGTCCTGGCTTTCAGGATGGTACCCAGCTCAAGCTGCTGTAGGCTTGATGCCTATGGGATTGTGTGAGTTCCCTTTCTGGGACAATGTCTCTGTGCAATCTCCAAGCAGCTCCCTATTTTAGGCTCAAGACCTGCATGGATTGGGGAGTTCTCTTATAGCCAAAATTGTAAAAGCTCATCTTGGAGAGTGGAGCTCTGGGGCGGGGGGCCTCTCTCTTACTGTCTCCCTGTGTCTAGGAGCTTCTCCCAGCTGTTAGCCAGTCCTCAGCCAGGCATGTTGCCCTGAACCATCTCCTTACCCTCTTTTGGTGTTTCTATTGCTTCCCCGGTGGAATCCTGGTATTCTCTCCTAGATGATCTCAATTTAGTAGTATAAAACAACAACCATTTTGTGGTATATTGTAAGAGTTTGGGCCAGGAGTTTGGATAGTCCTCTGC
This sequence comes from Avahi laniger, assembly GCA_963575035.1. NCBI lineage: Eukaryota > Metazoa > Chordata > Mammalia > Primates > Indriidae > Avahi > Avahi laniger. The sequence continues at coordinate 15,188 of CAUYSK010113638.1, forward strand.
TGGATGATTCTTCTGTTCCATGTGGTGTCCATTGTGATAATTTGATAATATTGCTTCGCTGGGGACTGTTGAGAGGCTGGGCCCTCTTCTCTAAATAGTCTCAGGGACTCTTATCTCTCTAACAAGGCAGTTGCATTTTTTACACGGCAACTCAGGCCTGAGAAAGAGAGAGAAACGGGTGGCAGCTTCCAGTCTTTTAGGGCCTAGGAGCCACAGACTGGCAGGGTGTTATGTTCCACAGACCCCGCTTTTCACAGATCCTTCCCAGATTCAAGGGGAAGGGACACATATTCCCACTTATTGATGGAGAAGTGTCAAAGAATCTGTGACCATTTTTAATCTGCCATCTCCTAGAGTTGGAAAGAGGACTTCAGGCAGAAGGAGCCGAGTGTGGATGTTAGAGGAGCTTAGCTAGTGTGGTACCAGAAATGGGGCCTCAGAGGCTGGAGTTTAGACAGCAGGGGCTGGATAACAGACAGGGCTTCAGAGGAGGCAAAGTCAGGCAGAGCAGACCCTGTGGAGATGTGCTGTTGAGTCTGAGGATGATGGGAGGCACCGAAGGATTTTGAGCAGGGACATGAAGGATCAGGTTTGGGATTTAGAAACATCACTCTAGCGGATGTGTGGAGAATGTGGGCAAAGGTTTGCAGAGGGTCTGTCTGGAGCCACAGACACCGGCGTGGAAGAGGAGCTTGAAATAGACCAGAGATGTTGATGCCTTCAAAGAGGAGAAGAGTTGTGGGGTGACAAGAATGAGACAGATGGAGGAACCAGTGAGCTGAATCACAGGAGGGCTCACCACTCCCACAGGCCCTGTCTCCTGCTGTCCAGCCTCAGCTCCTGCATGTCCCCCACTGCCCCTGAGGGTCAGAAGACCCCATCTGATGCCACCATCTCCAAGGCAGATGTCTGGGCATCTCCATGGACGCTCAGCCCTGGGCACACAGTTGCACAGGCAGCTGCATTTTCATCCCCACATTTCCAAGGAGCATGAGCCAGCTCCCCATATGTGAAAAATGGGAACAATAATATTAAATGTGACAAACATTTAACCATCTCTGAAGCAATGATCTCGATAACAGCTGGGAGGGAATGATAAAGTGGCAACAAGCGCGGAAATCAGATTTCCTGTTGGAGAAGTTGATAAAAACATTTCATTTCTCTAAACAAAGGGAGCTCGGGATTGACCTGATTTATTTCCAGCTTTCAGGGGCTCATTTTGGAATCTCAAAGTCCAGAACTTGAGAGGTCGGAGGGTTTCTTTGTCCCCAGACTGGTTCCCTACTTTCCTGAGAGGCAAATGTCGAGTCCCACCGAGCAGTGGGGCTGCCTTAGATGTGCTTAGACCCGAAGCCCTCCCCTGCTCCCCCCAGCTGAGCTGCCTCCCCTTTCTGAACTTCATTTTCCTTATTTTAGAAACGAGAACGACTGATTTCCACCGCACGGAGCTGGCATGAGCATCATGTGAGATACCACGGATGCCGTGGATGAAAGCTTGGCCTGTCCTGCTTATGTGACCCCCACAAACATTCCGCATGTCAGCAGGGTCCGCCCCAGTTTAGATGTGAGGGAACAGGGGCTCCAAGGGGTAAAGCGACTTATCCAGAGTCACCCCAGAAAAGAGGTTTGAAGTTCTGTGCTAATGGCAGGAGTGAGACTTGTTCTCTGTGGCTCTCTAACACACAGCACTCTGACCAGTGGATGGACACTGCGTGGAAGCAGGTTTGAACTCAGTTCAAAGAGTAACTTTCTTGCAGATGGAGTGACATAAGACTTTGTGTGTGGGGGGAAGTGCTGTGGTTTGGATAGTTTGTTTGTCCCCAGCTAAACTCACATTGGAGTGTGCTGCCCAACTGTGGCAGTGTTGGGAGGTGGGGCCTGGTGGGAGGTGTTTGGGTCACGGGGGTGGATCCCTCATGAATGGCTCAGTGCTGTTCTTGAGGTTGGGAGTGAGTTCTTGCTCGCGTGAGACTGCAATCGTTCTCCGGGAATGGATTAGTTCCCAGGAGAGTGGGTTGTTACCAAGCCAGGACGCCCCCTGGGGTTTTCACCTCTTCACATATGTTCACTTCCCCTTTGACCTTCTCTGACAGGCTGGGAGACAGTGTGAAAGCCAGAAGGCAGGGCTATGTTCTTGAACTTCTCAGCATCCAGAACCATGAACTAAATAAACCTCTTTGCTTTATAAATTACCCAGTATCAGGTATGTTTTTATAGTGACACAAAACGGACGAAGACAGATAGTGAGCTCCCCATCATCAGAAGCGTTCAAGCAGAGGCTGGAGTCACCTGGTCAAAACCGAGCTTGAGGGAACTCTTGACTCTCATGTTAGATCAGAGTGGATAACCTCTAAGATACACTGTGGCTCTGAGAATCTACAGTGACAAAAAACATATATTTTAGGAATAAATACTGAAATAACCACAAGTGGTTGTTCTAGTTACTTATGACCAAACTCTCAACAGTGGATCCTTCACTTTGTGGCCCAGTGTCAGGATGAATTGGCTCTCTAGGGGGCTGGTGGGCCACATCTCCGGACTCAGCCCGGGCCAGCCAGGTTTCTCAGAGCACCTTGGACTCAGTGATCTGAATCCCAGCGTGTTACTGCAGAGACACTGGCCTCAGCCAAGTACGACATACCTCTGTATTGGAGGCCAAGAGGGACTCTCTGTGACTTCTTGGGATGTGTCTGGTTTCTCCACCAACAGGGAGACCCAGGGAGGCCTAACCTGCCCTCTTGCTGTGGAGAGGACTGACCGTAAATAACTCTCCTTGGAAGTGGAGATATCGCAGCCCTGATACCAAGGCCCAGAGTCAGGGGCTGGGTGCTGAGGCTGAAGTCACCGTGTGACGAGGTGTGTCTGACTTCCAATTTAGCATTTTCCCCTCTCCTGTCTCTCCCACTCTGCCCCCTGCTCCCATTCAGCCCAAGTTTGTCTCACCTTGACTGCTCTGTCCTCTAGCTCGGGGGTCAGACAGCCTCTTCTTGAAGGACTAGGTAGGAAATATCTCCAACTTTGCACGCCCTGCAGTCTCTGCCACAACGCTGGTGTGATGGTGCAAAGACGGGGAGAGACGACACGTAAGTAAGTGAGTGTGGCTGCACTTGCGAAATTTTATTTACACAGAGAGGCAGCAGGCTGGATCTGGCCTTCAGGCCTTAGCTGGCCGACCCATCATTTCTGGCTAGTCCTCCACAAACTAGGAAAAATCGAATGAACATCCTTTCTGTTCACATTAAGCGCTGCGGAGTTAGAAGCGTTCTCCCCAACGAGTGGTCCATGAAACAGCAGCATCAGGCTCGGTGTCACAAGGCCCATAGAGCTTGTCAGAATCTCAGCACCGCTCTTCCCCCTGCCCCCCAAACCTACCTCCCATCATCGGAATTTGCACTGTAACAAACTTTTTCAGATGATTCACATACGCATGTAAGTTCCGTAAATACTGAATTACGAGAGCGGAAGAGAGGAGGCTTGGGGAATGGTGATGAATACTTATGTTTAAAAACTGTGTGTGTTTGTTGTTGTCATTGCTAACTGGACATCAGGGAAAGTGCTACAGACATTTAGGCTCCATGTAGAGAAGATCAGTGTAGAGAGGTAATTGTCAAACTTCTTTTGCTAACTGTTGTGATGGTGGCTAATATATGCATAGTCTTTGGCATTTCCAAAGTGGTTTAATACAATCTCATGGAATTCTCATTATACCCCTATGTATGACAGGTCAAAGGTCTGCTTAACTCCAAAGGTATCTCTCATATGTGATGCCTCCTGGAATTGTGCAGTGCACTGCCTGAGCAGCTGTCTCTGGTGGTCCTTCCTGTATGGCAGCTGTCATTACTATCCCTGCTATTCTGATGTGGAAAGTGAGGCCAAAAGCCATGATGAACCTTCCCTACCCACCATCCCTTTCTTTCCAGGTGTGTCTCCTATTCACTTTCTCCCGGCAGGAGGATTAGATTGTGAATGGTCTTTAGGTGTCCTGAGCTGGGGTCTTTTCATCTCTTTGACCTGATACTGAACACAGAGAGGTGGCTCTGTAGAGCGTAGATGGGGCCTTTGGAGTCAGGCACGTCAAGCCTGGTGACTCTAGGTGATGAATTTAAGCATTCTGAGCCTCTCCTTGCAGTCTATCCTTGGAGGACAAAGGCATTGCAGATAAAAGCCCTCTGAACTCTGCGTGTGTTCAAGGGTGGTGGTGTCTTTCTTCCTTCTCGTGACCCGTGGCCATGCTTGCTGTCTCGTATGTCCCTCAGGAACAAGCAGCTTCAGAGGCAGCCCCTAAATCTTGTTTCTGTTCATCTCAATGTTAGGAGCCTTATACCGTGGGTCTTGTAAGGCTGGCATTTTATCCCTTTTTTCTTCATAAGGTGAGGGGTGATCTCCCCAGATCGTACATGGAACGAGACAAGTTTCCCCTGCTCAACCCAGGGCTGGTTGGCCCTTCTGGGAGGAGTCAGCGCACAGCTAGGAGGAAGCAGCTGGCCCAGTGCTGAGACCCAGGCTCTAGGCCCCACCCACCGACGATGAGCTGTGTGGCCGGATGCCTCAATCTCAAGCGGCCAAGTTGGGGAACAGCTGGGAACAGCGGTGAGGTTCTAGGGCTGGTTTACCCCGGCTCACCCTGTGCCTGAGCCCGGGTAGCTCCTACCACAAGGCATATCTTCCTTAACGTTCACCACGAACCTAAGGTCATCCCAAATGACAGATGTCCACACTGAATTCCAGTGGTTATACCCATGCTCAAGGTCACGTGGCGGCTAATTTATGAGCAGGGCTTTGTGGGGCTTTCAGCCCCCAGACCTGACCCTGTCCCATTGGGAAAGGCCACATAGCTTCGGGATTTGGGGATGTACGGATGTGTTATGAAGGTAAGGGAGCCGAGACTTGGGGGGTGGCGATGCCCTGCCGTTGAGCCAGCTGCTGGGCCGCTGCCGACTCACATTCCAAACCTCACGTCCAGCCCCTTGACTATTTGCTTAGGGTTTTGCTGAAGCTCTTGCCAAAGACGAGACCATAAAAACTCAGAGTGACGATACCATTATTCAAGTATCCAAAGCCCTTCATGTTTCTTCAAATGTTCGCTGGTATTTTATGTCATTAAAATATATTGTCGATTAATATTTGAGCAGCCACACATAGCTTACGTCTCAACCAAGTACTGCATTTCTCATCCGTTTCTGCTCCCTGCAACGCTCGGGTCTCCCTGTGGAGTTCTTGTACCCTCCCGAAGTCCTTCCCCATCTAGTTCACACACTCCCAAGGAAAGCTTCCCCGAAAAGCTCCATGTGGTCTGTGTAAAATCACCAGAGGCCCATATGGACAGAGATAAACAGTCCCGTCCTGGCCGGAGCCGTCTCTGATTACACCCTGGAGCGCTCCTCTGTCTGCGGGATAATCTTCCCTTAGGCCAACTTGCTGCGTTTCCCTGGTTTGCATTTTGTTCAGGCTGTGGTCTGCCCTGACCACTCCTTACTATTTTATAAGGCAACTTGCTTGTCAGGCGCACACGAGACGCCACGCCTGAGCTGGCAGCTTTCTTCCCAAACCTCTCCTTAGGTTACATTTCATTTTGGTCACAAGGGACCGTAGCCTGAGCTCCAGAATCACTCCCCCAGCAATCTCTGGCATGTCTTCAAACCTCACTGAGCCTCCGGGTTTCTGTCTGTAAAATGGGAGTGATATTAGTTACCTACCTTTAGGGGCTTTTTGTGAGGATTAAATAACATGATGTTTTTTCAAATACAAAGTGTTCCGAAAGCCTGAGTGCAGTTTGGAGCTTTAATAACTGCAGAAACCATAAATGCTATGCACTTAAGAAAAACACATCGTTTGGACGTTGAAGTATTTCCATTTCCTAAAAATCTTTAGTTTTGTGAATTTATAAATTTTTAATTTTAATTTTTGTTTTAGTCAATATTTGCTGCGTTCAGCCAGAGAGGCTGAAAAAAATGAAAATTTAAAGACTTATGCTTTTTAAAAAATTCACAGAAGTGAATAAATGTAGAAAAGATTCAAATATATTTTCAAATGATTTTTTTTTGTCTATTTGTACCATTTATCTGTCTGATGGTATTAAAGCTAAAAGCTGCACAAAAGCCTAAGCAAGCGCTCTGCAAAGAGGTGGTCTTCTCTTTTTGTAATTTCCATCACAGTGACCATTATCATCAGCACCATTTGGCGAAAGCAGTCATAAAGGAAGACTTTCTTTAACAGGTATTAAACACTAGAGACTAAGAAAATGGGTCCTGTTTCTATCATGCCTCCTCTGCCTCTGCGTTCTGCCCACACTCTGTCTCAAAGTCTCCTCCCTCCAGCTCTGGCGGTTGCCCTGCTATTATGGGCTTACATCCCTTACCAAGTGTGGTCTTCTCATCCCCTCGCTAGCTCACCAAGTGAGCTTTAGACCTTGGCAGGATAAAGGGGTGGGAGGACGAGCGTGCAGAACACCCATGGCAGCTCTATAGACAGCTTGTACTCTTATTCCATTTCAAATTTGGACTCTAGTTCATCCCATCTGCATTCTTTCCCCAAATCCCAGCCTGCCCTGGGCTCTACTCATCACCACTGCCGTGCAAAGTGCAAGTTTTCTTGGGTTGAGAACTTTCATAGCCTTCTTCCTCCCTCACCTTTTTGTTTCTGTTGTGCATTCTGGAACTTCCACTCCAATGCAGACCCTTCTGCAAAGCGTTCACTTCTCCAAGGGGACCCTGGACCTTGTGATGGCCCTGATAGAACATTCCTCTCTCTGGGGACCTTTTTACTCTGCAGAAATTCTTGCAAATCCCAGAATTTGATGTCTAATAGGGTCTCAGGGATGAAAGAGAGAGAAGTTTGGGAGAAAATGTCCTGTTGTAGCAACCGAGTTTATAGTTATCTCAGGTATGCGAGATGGGGTAGAACAGGAATGAGTTTGTTCTTGAATGTTGCATTTCAGGGGGCTCAGTGGAATCTGGGAGGTAGTTGGATACATGGGTCTGAATTGTGAGGAATTCCAGATGGGCATTGAACCTGGGCATCCCCACCCTCGAGGGGCTGGAGGCGCTGGCCAGGGAAGGCTGTGCGGCTGGGCGGGGCAGGAAGAGGACAGAGCTCAAGAGAGAGACGAGATGTGCCTTGCTGGCCATGATCTGGAGGGACAACACCTGGGGTTACGGAAGCCAGAAAAGGTCAGGGGTTCCGCACTGTCGCAAACAGGGGCTGATGTTGGAGAAATGTCAAGGACAAGGACTGACACAGGTGGCTCTTAGGAGGCCAATGATATCCCAGCAAGAGAGCTGCTGATGGCAGGATTTTAGGAGGGAGGAAGCAGTGTGGTGACGTAGCCAGCCATTTCAGCAAGAGGGGTCGCCACAGCAAGCAGCAAAACAGCCTAGACGTGAGAGAAGTGAAGGTGGAAAAAGCGAGATGATAGAAGAATTTGTGCTGGAGGAAAGGGTGGAGGGAGGCAGTGGGTTGGAATGTTCTAGCTCTGCCCACCTTCTGAAGATCAGACGAAGCTCTGAGAGACCCACTCCTCTGCAAACATGACCCACGCGCAGACTTTGCATCCGGCGGTGCAGAGCTCACGGACGCCCCGAAGCCTGTCCACGGACCCAGCAGAAGCCAGTGGGGTCAGGACACAGGAGGTGCTGGGGGACACGGAACTGGGGCTTTTGGACATTCTCTTGGCTTCCTCGCTTCCTGTTCTGTCTTACTCAAGATCCTTTCCTTCCCTCACAAGGAAAACCCCCATCTTACAGGTGGGGAAACTAAGGCAGAGGGGCTGGGGCTGTGGGGTGCTCTGCTTAGCTCCCTTCGGCAGAGGCAGGAAGGCCACAGAGGCTTCATGAGTCACCTGGTCTAATTAGCCTCTAATTGAGTTCCCTCTCCTTCCTCTCAGGCATCACCCTGACATTAAATTATAGGATTCAAACATATAATTTCCTAAACTTAAATGTGATTTATCTTAATAGGACTTTGTACCAGGTCACTTTATCATGCACAGTGTCGGGGAGCAGATCTATTATTCACAGGGACCATTA
>CAUYSK010113640.1:0-14987 GCA_963575035.1 Avahi laniger
TTGGACAGCTAAAAATATATATAGAAAAAATTGGCCGGGCATGGTGGCACGTGCCTGTGGTCCCAGCTACTTGGGAGGCTGAGACAGTAGGATTGCTTGAGTCCAGGAGTTTGAGGTTGCTGTGAGCTAGGCTGACGCCACAGCACTCGCTCCAGGCAAGAGAGTGAGACTCTGTCTCAAAAAAAAAAAAACTGAGCATGTAGCTTTGAAAAGCAAATAAAAATTTTAAAAATATAATTAAAAACTAAAAGCTCAACAGGGACAAATTTATACTTCCAGAAAATACAGACTAGACAAATTCATAACAAACTCTTCACAGAAGACAATCAATAAAAAGCTGGAAAAAATATTTTAAAGTTCTTAAAAGCAAAGAGCTAACAAAATTGTGAGGTATTACTACCTCAAGATGGACAAGACGGAAACCAGAGAGATGAAGCATGTTTGGGGAGCACAGCAATTTACTGATCCCAAAGAGGAGACTGAGGGGCTGAGTAGTGCTTCAAACAGCAGAAGATCAAAGTTGAAGGGCAGGGTAGAGGCCCTGGAAAACCAGTCCAGGCTTTGGGTTGGGATCCTGAAGGACTGCACCCTAGGAATAAGAATGAACAGAAAATAAAGAGCTCTCTCAGAAATTCTCTAGAATATTTCAGTTTGGAATTAACTAGGAAGGTTAAAGATGTATATACTCCAAGACCCAGATATCCCATAACTGGGTATGTAACCTCAATAACTTCTGAATATACACAGTAGGAGACGTATGTTCACAGCAGCCTTATTCATAACAACTCCAAACTAGGAACAACCCAAACCAGGACATTACATAGATGTCCATCTAATCAAAATACTTAAACTATGGCATAGGTAAATAATAGAATATTATACAGCAATGAAAATGGACATCTATTTACATCAACACAGATGAATATCACAAACATAATGTATCATAAAAGAGTACATGTAGTATGATTCACAAGCATGAAAAACTAAACTTTATTGTTTAGGGTTACACACACAGGTGGTTAAAACCTTTTAAAACAGCAAAGAATAATTTTCTCAAAAGCGAAATAGTGGTTACCTCTGAGAAGAGGACGGGGTGAGGTATAACTGAAACTATCCACAGGAGACTTTTAGAGTGCTGACAATATTTTATTTTGTAACTTGGATAGTGGTTATGCAATTATAGGCTGTTTGATTTCATAATTATAACTATGTAAATATTTCATTACTCTTATATGTATGTGGGCAGTATATAAGTTTTTTTAAAGGGAAAGTAGGTTTTCTAGGAAGAAAATGTTTTAGAGAGATCATTTCTACTCTTTCAGAACTTTAAGATTCACATAAGACTCCAAGTCCCAGCTCTATCAGCAACTAACCTCATTCAAGTCATTAAACCTTGGGCCTCATTCTCTTCAGCTTTAAAATGAGAAGAATGAACCAGATAGGTGATTGCAAAAGCTTTTTTCTTAGCGAAACATTCTGGGATTAATAGACACTTGTTCCACTCTGGTCCTTCATTATTATACATTCTACCTGAGTTATAAATAGATGCAGTTTGTATTGTATGCATAAACACAGCATTAGTCCCTATTTTATTTCATTCAAAATCATATGTGAGACCTAAGTTTCTCAGTTCTGCCCATGGCTAGATGTATGCAAAGTAAGTGCCCTCAGAGAGGAAGATATTTAAAAAGACCTATAAAATAAGTTTCCTTTGCTTCACAGTTAGAGGCACTAACAGCTTTTCTCTCACAGAAGTTATTTCTTCTAAAGGGAAATTACCAGGAATATAATGGTTGCGGTTTATAAAGGGACTGGCTGTTCTCTAGGTCATTAAATAGTATACTTCCTGAAGGCAAAATTTTTTAGGCACGCCTATCCCTCTAGTTTCTAAAATGAATGTCTTATTTTATCTATTATATTGTGTGGTCCTTGAGAGGAAAGCTGTATTTCTACTTCTTTAACATTGTCCCATAGCAAAGTAAGGTTCCAGAAACATAGAAAGTATTCATACAGATGAAAACAAAAGCCATAAAAGAAAATAAGAGCTGAGTAGTTACACAGATGGATAACTTTTCATTGACTAAACAACCATATTCAGAACATTGTTTTAATGGTATACACGACATCTTGGAAGTTCTTTAAGTATGCTAATCCCTCTTGACACTTAAGACTTATGTGGACACATAAAAGGCAAACTTACCGAATTCGTGGATGACATGAAGCTGAGAAGGATAGCAAATACTGTAGATGAAAACAATCAAAAAATAAAAAGCAAGCTAGAATACTAGACGAACAACAAGATAAAACTTAATCATATAAACAAAAAATCTGGCACTGAACCACAAAATCACCAGACAAGTACAGGATAGCATGAACTTGCCTTAACAGGCAAACAAAACTGTGATCCTCCTAGCTGATAACAAGTTCCAGATGAGGTAAAAGTGTTAAATGGCTGCTCAAAAAGCATATAATAATCAGCCTGAACCCATTTAAATGCTTACCAAGTGCACTCACTGTACATACCATTACATTAACCATTCTGAAGGACACAAGTATAACCAACAAGCAGCCCTACCTTTAAGATCATTACAATTTAGTTAAGAGGATGTGCATGTGTATGTTGCAGTTGCTTATTTAAATACTGAAAAACAAGAAAGCTTACAAAATTTAGTCAATTCCTAAAATCTGCTAGAATTATAATGATTAACATAGATGTACTAATGAGGAAAACATGTAAAATCTGACTAACTATGATGAGTGCATAAGCATGTTATGAAGAAAGCGATCATTTCTGGGAGTTACAAGCAATGAATCATATAAGCAGTCAAAATCAAGGTGAACCCTGAAGAACAGGATTGAAGGATTTCAACAGGAAAGGTAAAAGGAGGTTAAGACATTTCAGGTAGAACAGTGCAAGTGAAAACACATAAGGCAGATTCAGTGTGATACAAATTGAGAGAATACTGATAGTATGGAGAAATTACAGCCATGAGGGCAAGTTGAGACCACAAAATCAAAATCATTAAATAACTAACAGAAAAAGCTGCAGACATGATGGCATCGAGAGATACAGATTTCTAGTCTCATTCAAACAAGCTGTGGTCAATATCATAGGCTTTCGGTTTCCTCTTCTATAAAATAGGAGAGTCTCTGGGAGCATCTTAAAAGAGCAACTAAAAACAGGTAAGATTTAAAAAAGAAAAAAAAACAGGAGAATCTCTAAACTCTTTCCAATTCCAGAATCCCCAAGAGATAGAGTATTATATTTCATTTAAACACTCCACAGATTATTCTGAAGGATGTTCTAAATAAAGAAGTACCACTCTAATGCAATAGGGAACAAATGCAAGATCTGAATAACGATGACACAAGCAAACATTTGCATTTAAGGCTAATATGGTCCGATGTATAAGAAAAACTTGAGGCCAGGTACAGGGCCTCATGCTGGTTAATCCCAACACTTTGGAAGCTTGAGGCAAGAGGATCACTTGAGGCCAGGAGTTTGAGACCAAACTGGGCAACAGTGCAAGGCCCATCTCTACAAACAATTTGAAAAACTAGCTAGGCATGATGGCGTACATCTGTAGTCCCAGCTACTCAGAAGGCTGAGGAAGGAGGAATGCTTGAGCCCAGGAGTTCGAGGCTGCAATGAGCTTTAATCATGCCATTGCACTCCAGCTTGGGCAACAGAGTGAGACCCTATCTCTTAAAAAAAAAAGATAACTTGAGAGAGATGAAAATGGCAATAGAAACCATGTTCTATTAGAAACAGAAAGCTATGTAGCTAATGTATAAGATTACATCTGAACCACACAGAATGAAGTTGTTAACCAATTAGGGTTCTGAAAAGCAGCAAGTTAAAGTTTCCTGGCAAAAGGGCATTTTAAAATTGTTTTCAAGATATGAGAGCCTGCTATGTAGAAAAGGGAATAGATCTATTTCAAGTCATCCCAAATTCAAACTTGAATCATTGAGTAAAAAGTTCTACGAAGGAATCTGAGGCTTAACAACAACTAAAGACTTTCTTTGCAAATTAAAAGGAACAACAGTATGAGCTATTTCATAAAATAGTGAGTTTCCTAGATCTAGATAAATTCAAACATATACTACCATCAAAACAATGACTACCACCAAAGGATAGTCTAGAGAAGTGACATATTAGGCTGGAGTTTAAACTAGACTTTCATCAAAGTTATTCCAAATAAAGTTTCTAAAGATACTGGAAAAGAGCATTTAGAAGGCAAATTTCTTTAGTCTAAAAGGCTAATACTGTGTGATTCTAATTATATGATAATTTGTAAAAGGCGAAAAGTACAAAGACAGTACAAAGATCAATAGTTCCCAGAAGTTCAGCAGGGAAGGAAGAAGTTAAATACGTGAAGCAAGGGGAATTTATTTTTTAGACCAGTGAAACTATTCTGTATGATACTGTATGTTGGAAATGTAACATCACACATTTATCAAAATCCATAAACCTTTCGAGCACAAAAAATGAACCCTAATGTATGCAGATCTTTAAAAAGTCATTTAGAAGTTCAAGGGATCATAGCAACAAAAAAATCTAACTGTATAATTGTGTGAAACAACCTCACTGAGTAGACAGGAGGAAAAGGTGCTAACCTAATAACAAACTCTGGAAATGAGTAGTCTCTGTAAGACTAAACGCAAGAGGAACTGCACATAAGCACACATCTAGTTCATACAGTTGTTTCCCAGAGGGGTATGGTTTTAAAATTCTGATACTGATGCCCATACATAATGGAATTAAATAATTAAATGGGCGATGGATGGCCTGGTTCGCCATTGCTTGAGTGAGAACTTACAGACAAACAAGGGGAAGGGGCTAGAATGATCCATGTGGAAATGGATTAGAGTTGGAGTCATCCAATGAATTCATGCTTAGCTCAGCGCAGATACAGATGATTACATATAGAACGATGTTTACAGATGTGTGTGTGTGTGTGTGTGTGTGTATACACACACACATATGGGTTGGTACACACACATATTCTCTTGCTCTGTTAGCTGAGACAGCTAAATAAATGCAGTAACACTCCATTAGCAATAAGCACATTTAGCAACCAAATCTTAGTTTCTACTAATACCATTCTCCAATAAAGGGAACTGGGCTTCCTTGGATAGATGGCTGATTCTAGGAATAAGGTAAGAAATATACAAAATGAGCATGAAGTATTTTGTAATGCCAGAAATTAAGAAAGTGCTCAAAAAACAAACAAAAACAACAAAAAAAGACACCACCTTGATGAGGGTATGTCAAAGGGACACAGGACCTAACAAAGATTCCCAACAGCCAAAGCTGGAACAATATGAACAAAAATAAAGTAGGACAGCATTATAACCCAAAGTATAAAATAAGTAACTATGAGTCCACATTGATATAAATAAATAAACCAGGAAAAAGAGGGAAAATGTCCCATACAGAATTTCAAATAATTTATGTAGATACTCTGTCATCAAGGATGCAGAATACAACTTCGCACCTTAAGTGTGGGCTGTGCATAGTGACTTCCTGCCAAAGAATACAGTTTAGAAGGGAAAGAAAAAAGAATAATCTTACAGTGAAGAAACTTGACAAATACGATCTCAGTCAGGTGATCATGGTCAACATCAACACCAATGAATCTTGATAGCATGTGTCCTTAGTATGATGTGATAAAAAATGGCATTTTACTTCTGTGGTCTTCCTCCCCAAAACCCATAACATTGGTTTAATCATGTGGAAAATCTCAGACAAATTCAAATTGAGAGGCATCTATAATACCTGACTAATGCCCTTGAGAACCACCCACGTTATCAACAAGAAGTCTGAGAAATTGCTCCAGCCAAGAGAAGCCTAAGAAGACATGAAAACTGAATGCATTCCTATATGGAATTCTGGAACATTTTAAAAGGAAATTAGGTAAAAACGAAGAAACTCAGTAAAGTATAGACTTTATTTAATTATAATATACAAATATTGATTTGCAAATTATAACAAATGTAGGATATTAATAATAGGAGAAATTGGGTAGAGAGCATATGGGAACTCTCTGTAATATATTTGAGATTTTTCTATAAATCTAAAACTACTGTTTTAAAAAGTTTATTTTTTAATAAATAAAGAGTTGACCCTTGAACAATGCAGGGGTTAGGATCACAGATACCCCCTTACCCCTACACAGGTGAAAATCCACATACAACTTTTGACTCCCCAAAAACTTAACTAATAGCCTACTGACTGGAAGCCTTACCAATAACAAATAGGTGATTAACACATTTTATAATGTTATATGTATTACATATAGTATTCTTACAATACAGTAAACTAGAGAAAAGAGAATCATAAGGAAGAGAAGAATATATTTACTATTCACTAGGTGGAAATAGATCATCATAAAGATCTTCATCCTTATTGTCTTCATGTTAAGTATGTTGAAGAGAAGGAAGAGGAGTGGTCGGTCTTGCTGTCTAAGGGACTGCAAAGGGGAAAGAAAATCTGTGTTTTAAGTGGACCCAACACAGTTCAAACCTGTGTTGATCAAGGGTCAACTGTAAGTATAAACAAACTTCTCAGCCTTCTTTGTAGCTACTATTGCTTTATCTTGGGATAGCAAGTGGGAAAGTATTTAGTTGAGGTATGTTTATAAGACCCCACCAGTTGACATATCAGAATTTAAGAGATCCCAACTGATTAATTTATTAATAAAATCTAGCTTTTTATGTTGGCAAACTTATTGCCATTTATTCCTGGTTAAATTTTACTACAGAGAGCAATCATTCCAATGGTTCCAGAACTTACCAGTTTATAAATAATTCTCAGCTGCTACCTATGCTCAACAGGGAGATTTACTCAAAACACCTATTTAGATACCATCTCTATTCTGCTTAAGAGTGATAATTGCTAAAGAATTTCCAATATTGTAAAAACGTTGTCAAATACATCTAATTTCCAAACCTACTATAGTTATATAACAAGCTATTAAATAAGCACGATTCTATTCTTTCAATTTTAGAGCTTAAAGCACAGTAGTGACATTAAAATAGGCATTATTATATCTGGCATAGTTAATATATACTCTTCATACATTCTGATGAGGAGGTTGGAGGAAGAAAAAATTCAAGGACAATAGTTCCTTCAATTTAGTAATGGCAGTTCTCTTACAGAGTCATAGTAAATCAACTTAAGTATTTATAGCACAGTGGTTTTTAAAGAGTATTTAAATGAGTGATAAAAGTAGTATTTAGGTGTATGAGCATCTGGTAAGGGCTAGATTTATACAAAATTTTAAAACTGTAATATGGAATAAAAACTTAAAATTCTTCTATAGCTATTGCTACCTTATATTACTCATTATACTACTATTAATTTCATTCTTTGTACAGTTATTATTACCCTACTTATACTCTCATTCCACAAATATTTACTGAGTATATATTAGTTATATTCACAAATGTAATCATACTTATTCTTTTTTTTTTTTTAAAGAGATGATGTCTTGCTGTTACCCAGGCTGGAGTACAATAGCGCGATCATAGCTCACTGCAACCTTGAAGCCCTGGGCTCAAGTGGTCCTGTGGCCTCAGCCTCTGACGTAGCTGGGACTACATGCACCAGCCACCATGCCCACTCATACTTATTCTTGATCAAAAACCCTTTGAGATAGGTATTGTTACCACTTTACCAATGGCATATGTAACCAAAAAATAGAACGGTTAAGTACAGGTGGGAGATTCCTGCCAGAAAATTCTTTCCATAAAATGATTAGTTACACATCCTAATTTATCTGGATTATCAAGCTTAGATTTTATACACTGAAAGTTAGCTTAACAGTTAAAACTCAAATGACCCAAAACATAACATGAGGCCTTAACTTCCTGCCTTACTTTTAAATATAGCAAAACCAGTAATAAAACTAGTCTATTTAACAACGCTTTTGCTCCTATTCATCCACTAGTACAAATACTAATCCAATAATAGAATACAAAGGCAGAGAAAGGGTACCAGGAGATATTATTTTAAAAAAATAAATGTATCTTTATCACAGTAAACAATGTGTCATTCACAATCAAAAAGGAGTTTGAACAACCTCAAACAATTGTACAAAAATACTTGCCCCTCACCAAAAGTCTTCATTAGGTATGTTCTCTTCATATTTAAGCTCTCTGAAAGAAGTATATTTTCTAATGTGATTCAAAGGGTATTTTCTTTTGCATGAAAGTTTCATCAACAATCCTGAAAATATAGCTCTTTCCATGGCCTCTATTACAAAGGTTATCAGATTTCTCTTTCCAGAGTCTACCCTAGTATGTGGAAGCTACCTAGACTAGATCTACTTTGCAATCCACGATATATCTCTATGAAATTTAAAAAAAAAAAAAATCAAGTATGACAGCTAAGTTTTATTTTTTTCCTTGTCTCTTAGCATTTTTGTTTATGTGGCTTAAAATCTGTAACAAAAAATTAGTCATTTGGTCTGAGTTAAAGAGAAAGAGAAGGTTTAAATAAAGGCATATGTATATTTCTATATTCTGATATTCAAGTATAATTTTTAACATCATTTTTCCCGTTCTAAACACTTGGAGAACCAGCAAGATCTCACTCATTTATTCATTAATCATTTACCTATCAAGCTAAAGTACTGCATTAAGCACTGAGGATATAATGGTGAACCAAACAGACAAGGGCTTTTTGCTAATAGAAGTATCTATCAGTCAAGAGGGTAACACAAATAAGCAAAAAGACAATTACAATATGGGGTGTTAAGTGCTGTAAAGAGATAAGCACACAATGCAGGAGGGCATCGAACAAAAATCTATTCAGGGTCTGGGACAGCTTCCCAAAAGAAGTTCAACTGAGACCAGAAAGGAGACAGAGCATTAGCTGGGAAAAGGGAGCAGAAGGAGTAGAAGTTCAGGGGTTGCTCCAAACAGAAAGGACATCAAGCAGATGCTGAAATGCTTCTAAGCAAAGTACAGCACTTAAGACCAGAAAGAGGTTTGGTTGAAGCTGGAGATAAGAAATCAGTCAATTACACAGGGCCTCATAAAGCCAAGACTGGACTTCCTAAGGCGTTTTAAGCTGGAGAATAACAAAAATTTTGCAATTTACAAAGATCATTATGTCAGAACAAGGAGAATTAGAATGGAGCAAGACTACAGAGGGAGACCAATTTAATGAGGAGTTGTAGTAACCCAGAGGAAATATGGACTGTATTAAGGTACTGAAAATAGAGATAGAAAGAAGTAAGTAGGTGAACTTGAAATTTATGAGTTAAGACTTGGTGACTGTCGTAACAGGTGTGGGGAATCTGCAGCCTGAAGGGCACATGTGGCCTTCTAGGTCCTTAACTGCGGCTTTTTGATTGAATCCAAAATTTAACAGAACAATTTACAGAACATTACAGGAATTTATGGAATAAAATTTTTATTTATTAATGCATTTTTGTTCATCTTTTATATTTTTATTTTTAAAATGAACATATTTAAAATAGCAAAAAACAAAATAAGTTTCAACAAAACAATCCTCCCAGATTGACAGGCACAATCAGAACATCAGCAAGCCATAAGGGCTAAACTGACGGCTGCTATGCTCATGATATAGTTCCCACTTCCCCCTCCTGACTGGTGCCACTAGTGCACAAGGCTGGTTGGTGAAAGTTTATGGAGATCAAGCAGGCTAGTCTGTTATAAGCTTTTGACGATGGTGCGCACTGTGTTTCTGTTTAAAGTGGAATTTGTGAGTAGTTGCACAACTCAACAGTATTTTTTAATTCTGTCTGCTTACAGCCCATCATGTCAAAGAAGACCAATAGAACACTAAAGGAAAAAAACAGATTCATTAATTAGGATCAGGAACTGCAGTATTATCTTGTCTGCTAAAGATAAGATGATTTGCTTGCTTTATGATACTGCAATATCAACATTTAAGAAATTCAGTGCTCATCAGCACTATAACACTCATAAAGACCACAAATATTTTAAATTAGAGGGAAGGCACCAAAGGTTGTACGGCAGAAATTGAAAGATGAAAAGCAAAAGCAAAGACAATTCTTTCAAACAGTAATAAGAACTGGAAATAATGCCACTGAAGCAACTTATAAAGCAGCTTATATACTTGAGAAAAAAGGGAAGCAGTAGAATACTCACGCCTTCGGCAACATGCCCAAAAAAATGCTTTCTTGCTTTTCAACCACTTATTGCTACGAATCTACATTCTCCTACCTAACCCAAATCAAGATGCCTTTAAGGTCATAAATGACAGATACTCATCTAGAGGATCAACTGAAACTGTGGACCTCCATGATGCAATCAAATATTCAAATGCTTTCCAACAAAAAACAGACACAACAAAGTCATTAAAAGATTAGTTAACTTTAAAATTAATAGTTTTTTGAAATTATTAAGTACACAGATTTTTACAAAATAATGTACATTTTTTTTTGAGACAGAGTCTCACTCTCTTGCCTGGGCTAGAGTGCCGTGGCGTCAGCCTAGCTCACAGCAACCTCAAATTCCTGGGCTCAAGCAATTCTTCTGCCTCAGCCTCCCAAGTAGTTGGGACTACAGGCATGCGCCACCATGCCCGGCTAATTTTTTCTACATATTTTTAGTTGTCCAATTAATTTCTTTCTATTTTTAGTAGAGACAGGGTCTTGTTCTTGCTCAGGCTGGTCTCGAACTCCTGAGCTCAAGCAATCCACCCGTCTCGGCCTCCCAGAGTGCTAGGATTACAGGCGTGAGCCACCGCGCCCGGCCAATAATGTACATTTTTAAGTGTATCTAATTGAAGTTTCTTGAATGTGGCCCTATTTGATTATAGCTAAATTAATGAGGCCTTCCAACATGATAAGCTTTCCCACTCCTGGTCCAGACAAATATCACACAAACTGAAAAAGTGTTTCAAGAAGAAGGGTAAACCCTACAAAACCAATTGCTAATGAAAAATCTAAGGTAAAACAATGAGATGTCTCCACTGGACTCCATACAAGGAAATCACTGGAAAGTCACTTCAGTGGAATGATGAGAGTCAAAACTAGATTTCAGTGGTTTAAGAGTATGTGAAAGACGAACAAAAGAAACAGAAAATAGAATCAATTTATTCAAGAAATTTAGCTGTGAATGGAAGAAAGGTAAGTAGAACAGTAGTTGCAAAAGTAAAAGGGGTATGAAAAGATTTTTAAATCAGGAAAGATTTATGCATGTTTAAAAGCTGATGAGAACGAGGCACCAGAAAGGTTGATTTGGAAAAATTAGGAGTAAAAACAAAAAAGAACGAGGTCCCTAAAACAAGAGGGGATGAGACCCAACTCACTGGCAGAAGATTTAGTCTCCAGTAGAAAAAGAGATTCCTTTATTTAGTTATTTAAAAGATTGTTTATTATTATTACTTTGCATTGAAAATTTAGTACTTGTAAGATATTATGTTAAGTCCTACAACATCCAGGAGTCCCATTAGTATTATTACCTTCTTTTTATGTATGAGGAAACAAAACTTCAAGGAGGTTAACTAACCTCACCAAGGTTTCAAGGGTGGATTTGAAGCCAACTAAGCTTCCCTGACCCCCAAGAGCATAATCAATAGGCTATATATGCTCATTCACCAAGGATGGGGAAAGATATAGCTAAATTAGGTTTTGCAGCAAGATGTTGGCTAAAGAAGCTCTGTTCCACCCCTCTGCTGAGAGAGGACATGGTACCTTAATCAGAGGGAAGAAGATTTTAAATAGACACGAAGAAAAAGCTGATTAGAGAAACATGGAAGGAACAGGGCACCTGAGACGTCCCCAGCTATAAATTGAAACCATGTATTTACAGTGGTACCAATACACAGAAGTATGTGATTTTTCTTTAACCAGGAGCAAAGTAAAGGCAATGGGTGGGGGTGGCCAGAGGAAAAACTGTTGGCAAGAGAAAGCTATGCACTTAAAGACCAGGAAACCAAAGCCTGATGAGTAAAGGAAGCAAGGACAGATAAAGGCAAGTGCAGACAAAGTAGAGCTGTGAAAGAAACAAAGAACTTTGTATAGTCTTCTATGTATTTATTTCTCAACTATCAGCTGTCTACCTATTGAGGGTAAACCAACAGCAACACAGAGTGCATATCTGTTGATTGACAAAACTAAATTTAAATAATCTATAATACTACAGCACTGACACTGAGCAAGGCAATTACTCTAGCACTGAAATACTTAGAACCCTAAATCACAATGCCAGTGATCAATCAGGATTTCACTTAGACTTAAGAACACTTACTTAGTAAGTGAAAATAGATATAGGTTTGGACAAAACCATTATTTTTGCGTCATTTATAAGCATGATTAATAGGTACTGCAATTTTTCACTCTAAGACAGTTTTAAATTACTTAATTAGTAAAACCTGGGACTGTGAACGCAGAGATAAAAATTAACTACATCTGCCTGTGAACAGGCTGCTGCCATGGCACGCATGCTCCGGGATCACCCAGCACCCACCGTCCATACATTATCTGACCTCTGTAAATTTTTTTCCTCAAATTCTTAGTCAGGATTAACTTAACCAAATGTTAGTTTATGTGAGGTTTGCATTTTTTCAGCATTAGACTCTGAATAGAAAGGGGGAGAATCTTGATGATCTTAGTAAACACTAATTTTCTTACTGGCTTAATTAATATTTTGTGTTTGTCATCACTTTACACTGACTTTCAAGTGATCATGACACTTAACATTTTATATTCCTATCTCCCTTTTTACAAAAGGCAACTTTTTTAAAAAAATAAATAAATCAGAAAGTCTTATACACATAAAAATATACATGGCCTTGTAACACACACATTTAGTTAAAGAAGGTGACCTATCTGTTCATTTATGCACAGAAACCAGGACTCCATTAACATGATGAAGACACTCGGATATTTGCTGAATTAATGAATATCAAATGGCAGAAATCTACTCTACAGATGGATTAGATCTTAGAAATCTGTGTTTTAAAATGATCTGTTTCAAATAGATTTTAAACTACTATGAGAATAAACTCTTATACGTAATGTAAGCTGTGAGAACTAAAAATAAAATTTAAAATAATTGTTAACAAAAAATTAATTATAAAATATATTTTTCTGTTAGCTTTCAGCACATGATTTACATATATTAAGATAAAAGAAAACTACATCTGCTAAATTACAGATACATATCTATTAGTTACTGTTTAAAAATTAAGACCAAATTAATAAAAATATGATAAATGTACAACATATTTCTATAAAAGTATTGCTTGCATATACTTTTTGGAATGCCACTTTAAAATTCTTCTTTCCTGCAAAAGAATGTTTTATTATTGCAATAGATTATAATGGAATTGTGCTTAACAAATGTTAGAAGACATCTTACTAGACACCAAATTAAAGACTAGCATTCACTTTAAAGGGTCAAGAAAAAAAAGAAAAAAATGCATATTCAAAGCTTTTCCCCTAAAACTAAATAAATTCATAGCACAAATATTTTCATTGAAAAACCACAATAAAATTTTCCTTTTTAAGTTGAATCACTCAAAAAACAAAAACTTACTCTCAGCATTAAAAGCTTGGGATGGATTTCCAATTATTCTGTATGTTAGCAATGGTTTCCAACCCTGCCTAAACACTGGAATCACTTGAAAAGCTCTTTAAAAAAGTAAAAGAGGGCCTGGCGCGGTGGCTCATGCCTGTAATCCTAGCACTCTGGGAGGCCGAGGAGGGCGGATTGTTTGAGCTCAGGAGTTTGAAACCAGCCTGAGCAAGAGTGAGAGACTCTGTCTCTACTAAAAATAGAAAGAAATGAATCAGACAACTAAAAGTATAGAAAAAATTAGCTGGGCATGGTGGCGCATGCCTGTAATCCCAGCTACTCGGGAGGCTGAGGCAGTAGGATCGCTTGAGCCCAGGAGTTTGAGGTTGCTGTGAGCTAGGATGATGCCACGGCACTCTACTCAGGCAAGAGAGTGAGACTCTGTCTCAAAAAAAAGTAAAAGAGATGACTAAGGCTTCACAGATTTATTAAATCAGATTCTGTGGGGCAGGACTAGGCATTCATTCCCCACCACCTCCCCAAGAGACAGGGTCTTGCTCTGTCACCTGGGCTGGAGTCAATGCTGTGATCATAGCTGACTGCAACCTCGAACTCTTGTGATCATGCGATGCTCCCATCTCAACCCCCGGGAGTAGCTTAAGACCACAGGTGTGTGCCACTACACCCAGCCAATTTTTAAATTTTTTGTAGAGATGAGGTCTTCCTCTGCTGCCCAGGCTGGTCTCCAACTCCTGGTCTCAAGCAATCCACTTGCCTTGGCCTTCCAAGTTGCTGGGATTCCAGGCATGAGCCACTGTGCCTGCCTAGCCATGTTCATATACTTTTAAAATATCCCAAGTGATTCTAATGGACAGCTAGATTTGAAAACCATTGCTCTGTATCAATCTTAAAAAGAAATGGATTCATTAGGAATTACCAATATTAGAGAAGAAACTGCAATTCACAAGTGAGATGAAGGAATGAAGTAACTCTAAACACGAAGGTGTAAAAATAATGTGTAACTATGATACATTGTCTAAAAATTCTTTGTGAGATTTTTTAAATATTCAGAAATCAAGAAAGCAAAATTAGCTGTCATGTATCATGTACCAGAAGTAGTATTTCTAGTAAGCTATGTGAGAATAGACAGTTTAAGCATCCCCTATGTTCTGAATCCATTCCCTGGACTGCTAACCTTGCTGAGTCTGTTTACTTTTGAATACAAATGTTTCAGTTAAGGCTCACCACACCTTAAAAGAGTTCCATAAGTATTTTGTAGTATCAGTTCACTCCCATTATACTTAAACACATTCCTATTGTAAGACAAAAAATTGATAGTAGGAGAATGTACTTTGTTTTATGTGGAACAAAACCTGTTTTAAAATTAGAAAAAAGTGTGTTCTCTCTGATTCTAACTAATGCCATTTGCTTCTGTAACCATGCTTGCTTTAGTTGTTAGTCAAACA
>CAUYSK010113643.1:0-18272 GCA_963575035.1 Avahi laniger
AGTTCTCTGAGATTCTTGGGTCTATGGTTTGGCATTTGTCACTACTTTTGGAAAGTTCTTGATTTATTTCAAGAATTTATTCTTCTCTGTTTTCTATCTCTTATTCTCTGAGGATTCCAACTAGATGTATATTAGAGCACCTGATATTGTCCCATAACTCTTGGGATTTCTTCTGGGTTTTTAAAAAATATTCTTAATTCTATTTTTCTCCTTTCTGTATTTTAGTTTGAGTAATTTATATTGACTTATCTTCAAGTTTATCAGTTCTTTCATCAGCTGTGCTGAATCTACTGATGAAGCCATTGAAGATACTTCTCATTTTGGGCTTTTTCATTTAGTTCTTATGTTACACAGTAAATACTTGGATAAATATTTTTTGTAATGGATAGAGATGAACACAACTTTCTTAATGCTACACATTTAGTGTGTGAGTGTATTTTAATATAGTTAGGAGTTAAGTCGCGTTTGTGCTTTGCTGATCCTACTGTTACCCTCAGGGCACCCCAGATTTTATATTCTTCTAATGATTCCTTATGTTTAGGATGTTGGCTATATTTCCAGAGGGATTTTCTCAATGTCTGCCCTCGCCTCCACTTTGGCTTTGGGTCTTACCCTTTGTACTGTGTCCCTGAGACAATCTGTCTCTCATCCCAGATGTTTTCTATGACTTTTCTACTCTGTGCTTGTTAGTCAGGGAGTGAGAAGTTGGAGAAAAAGATGTTCTCTGATGTTCTGATTGAGCTTCAGTCTTAGGCAAATACCATGTCTTTGGGTCTCAGGGTGAGCCTTCCCAAGTTCTCTGGTCCTTCTCCCCCACAGCGCCAGGTCAACACAAAGTATTTTTCTCTGTTCTTATTCTACAGCTCTGTGAGCTTCCACCAGTGCTCTCAAAGTCTTTTGTCTTGTAAGGGAGACAGGGTCAAAGATCCAGGAAGTTTTTATTTGGTGGCTGCTGTTCCCTTCCCGCAGCCAGCATCATGCACCACAAGGGAAGTTGTCTTGGTATTCTTCCAGATCTTCCCTGTGAAATCCTGGGGGGATTTGTGGAAGGAAACATCTTCAAGAAGATACAAACTTCCCTTTCCTAAGGCATCTGTTCCAAACAAATGCTCAAGATTTGTTTTTTCCTCGAGACACCTGTCTTTCTCCATGTTTAGGGTTAGTTAGTTGCCATACCGCCTGAGTTCTTTGATGGATTCAAGAACAGCTGTTACTTTGCCGAGCTTGTGTTTATTGTAAGGGTGGGAGCAAGGATCTTTTTAACTCTCTGAATCTCTAAGCTAAAACCAGGACACAGGATACCTTTTTAATTTCAATTTAGAGGACAAGTGAAAGAATTTATAGGATCTATTTTCAAATAAAGAGTTCTTGGTAAAATGACTACCAGCACTCAAATGTTTATTGCAGCATAACTCATAATTGCAAAGATGTGGAATCAATTCAAGTGCCCATCAATTCACGAGTGGATTAAAAAATGTGATATATGTATACTACTGAATACTACTCCACCATGAAAAAGGATGAATTAAGGCCTTTTGCAACAATTTGGATGGAACTGGAGACCATTATCCTAAGGAAGTATCCAAAGAATGGAAGAACAAGCACCACATGTAGTTGCTATTAAATTGGAACTAAGTGATGAGCACACATATACGCAGAAGGAAGTAAAACCCAGTGGACATCAATCAAGAGGGGAAAGAAGGGGATGGGCAAAAACCTATCTAACAGGTACAATGAGCACTATCTGGGTGAATGGTATACTTATAACTCTGACTCAAGCATAACAAAATTAATACATGTAACCAAAAACATTAGTACCCACATAATATTTTGAAATAATAATAATAATAAAGAGTTCTTGATACCAAAAAGACTCACTCTTTTAGCCTTTCCTCTACCACCCTCCTTGTGCTCACATTTGAACAAGCCAAAAACCACACAGTCAGGTACTAAAATCTTCCAAAAACACTTGCTTTTCCCTGTTCCCTGGTTGCTTATCTCTCTTTTCTCTGTGAGATCATGCAATGCCTGTCAGTCACAGTAACGGGGAATGGAAGAACTGAGAGGGACTGTTTATCTAAAGAAATCAGAGCTGCTTTGCTTTGGCATCTTCCTTTTTCCAGATAGTGTTTTGTTTTGGGTCATCACCTGACGACCTTGTGGTTTCCTCTGATTTTCATTCATGTGCCACACATGCAATTTCAATGCAAAGGCGAAAGACGGTCTAGAGGTCAAAAACACTTCTAGTAACAAAAAAAATATTATTTTTACCAAGAGTTTTCTCAATCAGTCTTAGACAGGGACTCAAGAGATATGGTAGACTTGGCCACATGGTAAAGAAACAGCATCAAGGGCTTTCTATTATATTTTTTTCTTCTAATAGGAAATAGAAATGATTGACTCAGTAGCTGTTATGTATGAGTTTTGAGAGCTTTATCCAATAATGAGAACAGACTGACACTGAGTCATCTACAACTTCTCAATTTTTCTTTTTAAAATTTTTTTTAAAGAGAAACAATATCCGAAATTCTCTCTCTTTTTTAATTTCAAAATATTAAGGGAGTACAAATGTTTTTGTTATATGGATACCTTAATTAAGGCTTAAGTTGGGGCTTTTAATATGTTCATCGCCAGAATATTATTCATTATGTCCAACAGGTAAGTTTGGGGACTGCAAATCAGTACAACCTCTATGGAAAAAAGTATGGAGATTACACAAAGAAATAAATGCAGATCTACTGCTCTATCCAGCAGTCCCACTGCTGGGTGTGTACTCAAAGGAAAAGAAGTCATTTTATCAAAAAGATACCTATACCTCAATGTTTAACACAGCACAATTCACAATTGCAAAGATGTGGAATCAACCTAAGTTCCCATCAATTCATAAGTGGATAAAGAAAATGCTGTATATTTAATTCTCAACTTATCTTTATTTAGCGTGACCCCTGTCATTTGTAAGCTTTGTGCTCAAGAATGGTATGTTTCGCCTGTAATCTTAGCCTTCTGGGAGGCCGAGGTGGAAGGATTGCCTGAGCTAAGGAGTTGGAGACCAGCCTGAGCAAGAGCGAGACCCCATCTCTACTATAAATAGAAAAAAATTACCCAAACAACTAAAAATAGAAAAAAAAATTAGCCGGGCATGGTGGTGTGTGCCTGTAGTCCCAGCTACCTGGGAAGCTGAGGCAGGAGGATCGCTTGAGCCCAGGAGTTTGAGGTTGCAGTGAGCTAGGCTGACGCCACAGCACTCAGTCTAGCCCAGGCAGCAGAGTGAGACTCTGTCTAAAAAAAAAAAAAAAAAAAAGAATGATATGTTTATATTCGTGAAAGAGAGAAAAACTAAACTATGCCCATAACAGGAATTAAACTATGACTGTTATTTCATTAGATTCATATAAGCTTCTTTAAAAATGGATATTAAAATGAAAACCTTTAAAAAAAATCTAAATGCCAATCTGGTCAGAGTTGTAATCATGCCTAGACTCTAATTTTATTTAAGGTTTTAAACAGCTGTATGGCCTCAGACATTTAATTAATCACTCATTATTCATCAAAACTGATCAAATGAAAATAAATATTTATCCTGTCTTCCATATCTTATACATCTTATCTTTGTGATGCTGGAAATTTGGCTAGAGAATAAAATGTGGAAAACACATATATTTCTAGCACATATGCCTGGTATTTGTAGATTCAAATTTCTATTCAGTTATCTTTAAACTATGTACTTTTTTGATAATATTGAGACACAGTTTAAAGCTGAGTATCAGTCTGGATTCCTAGTCAGTTTATTTCTTAAAAGTTCTAAAGACTCCTAAGAAAGGAAACTAAACATTTAAAGGTCTATTTAAAAATCTCAATCCCAGCCAAAGTAAAAGGGAGAAATGTAATATAAATAAATGAAAAGCTATATATTTATTATCAAAAAAACTATACAGTTTCAGAAAACTTTATTGAAACTAATAGTTGGAAATTAAAAATGCTACATTGTGGTATTTCACAACTATATTCAATTTTCATAATTAGCTCAAAAACAGAAGCAAATTAACCCAAAAACTATGATCCTGCCATATTGAATACACTCTTTATAACAGCACTATCACCAATGTTATTACCTTCTGGTCCTAAACCTGGTTATACCACTTAATATTTTATTATCTTTGATGGAACAAAACAAGCAATTCTAAAGAAAGAAAAGTGAATAATAGGTGGAAGTCATTTGTGTTGACAGTATTGAGGCATCATATTTACAGACAAACCCGCCCAAAATAACCATCTTTTGTCTTTACTGTACACACTGTAAAGAAAAACCTCCCCTTTGCTTTCCGACCAGGCCATGATTGACGGGCAGTGCCAATCACTTCATGGAGCTTGTTGATGTTTGCTGTCATGGCGGAAGCTCTGTGAAGTTTGTAACAGAGTGACAGGCAGCATTTTAGTTTCTTGGTGGTTTTCCTTAAATAAGGTCAGATCTAATAATAAATGGGCCATAACCTAGAGAAAGCACCATAAACTATAGTGGGAGCACCCTCAAACCAAGTACCCATCTACACTAAAAATGCAGTAAGTTCTCAGGATGAAGAATCTTTTATCACTAGTTGCTGAATATAAAAATGATAGTAAAAAAGTGAACTCTTTTCTTTGCATTTTGAGAAATTTGATTCCTGAAGTAAGCACCCCATGACCTTTGTATTTTCCTCAGGGCTTATTTACTTGACTCCACACCCATTACATATTGTACCAATAGTAAATTTAAAAGTCCATTATACTATGCTTTATATGGAACAAGAAAATAGTCTCAATAGCCAAAGCAACTTTAAGCAAACAGAATAAATCAAGAGCCATCACTTTATCAGACTTCAACTTATACTATAACACTATAGTGATCAAAACATAATGGTACTGGCACAAGAACAGAGACATAGACCAATGAATCAGAACAGAGAACCTGGATGTAAAATCATCGTCATATTGCCATCCAATCTTTTACAAAGCAGACAATAAAACAAAAACAAACAAACAAACAAAAACTAGGGAAAGGAATCTCTATTCCACAAAGGGTGCTGGGAAAATTAGATAGCCACATGTAAAAGACTGAAATGGAATCCACACCTCTCACCACTCACAAAAATTAATTCATGATGAATAACAGACTTAAACCTAAAGCATGAAACTATAAGAATTCTAAAAGAAAAGTTTGGAAAAACTCTTGTAGACATCAGCCTAGGCAAAGAATTTACGAAGGCGACCCCAAAGGCAATCACAGTAACAAGAAAAATTAATAAATGGGACCTGATTAAATTAAAAAGCTTCTGCACAGCCAATGAAACAATCAATAGAACAAATAGACAACCTACAGAATGGGAGAAAATATTCATACGCTATATATCCAATAAAGGACTAATAACCAGATCTATAAAGAACTTGGGAAAATCATTAAGAAAAAATTCAAACAAACCCATAAAAAAGTTGACAAAAGACATGAACAGAAGTTTTCAAAAGATGATAGACAAAGGGCCATTAAACATATGAAAAACTGCTCAACATCTTTAATTATCAGGAAAATGGAAATCAAACCACAATGAGATATCACCCACATCCAGTGAGAACGGCTTTTATCAAAAAGTCCCAAAACAACAGATGCTGGCAAGGAAGTGAAGAGAAAAGAACACTTACATACTGTTGGTGGTACTGCAAACTAATATAACCTCTATGGAAAGTAGTGTGGAGATACTTCAAAAAACTAACAGGAGACCTACCATTTAATCTAGCAATGTCACTATTTGGTATTTACCCACAGGAAAAAAATCATTTGATTAAAAAGACACTTACATTCGAATGTTTATAGCAGCAAAATTCACAACTGCAAAGATGTAGAATCAACCCAAACGCCAATCAGTACATAAGTGGATTAATAAAATTCATATATGTATACCATGGAGTAATATTCAGCCATAAAAAAAATGGTGAACTAATACCTTTTGTAACAACCTGGATGGAACTGGAGACCATTCTTCTAAGTGAAGAATCACAAGAATGTAAAAACAAGCACCATATGTACTCACCATCAAACTGGTATTAACTGATCAACGCTTAAGTGCACATATAGTAGTAACATTCATCAGGTTTGGGTAGATCCGGGAGAGGAGGGAATGGGTGCGGTGCACACTGTCTGGGGGATGAATATGCTTGAAGCTCCGACTTGAGTAGGGCAAAGGCAATATATGTAACCTAAACATTTTTACACCCGTAATATGTTGAAATAAAAAATGAAATAAAATAAAACTTGTGTGAAATGTGTACATAAAACATAAATGTATATTACCATATATATCTAAGCTTTTTCTAGATTTAAGTGCTAAATTTTATTGTCAAGTCAAATATCATGTTGTTTAAGAAAAAAAATGAAGTTGAAGGACAAGAAAATAATGGGCAGTGAGGCTAAAAGGTAGTCTAGAATTACATTGTGAAAAATCTTGACTTCCACTCCAAGGATTCTCTTTTTAACATAATTCTGCATCTAATGGGCAGGATCATTGAAGAATTATTTTTGGCTTAATTGCTACTGTTTTCTAAATATGAAATCTCTGTTCTTATAAATTCTGCCAAATAAAAAAAGGCACCTACAACTTCAACATTTAATATAATAATTTCTTTCTTCATGGTTTTGATTATATTTTCTGTTCTGTTTACAATTAACTCCTCAGTGAATCTCAAACCCTACTGATCTTTTGAAGTCTGCTTCAATATTCAATTCTGGCAGAAAGCTGATCTCTTCTCCAGATGACGCCTCCAGAATGTAGCTCCCAGCTCCAACATGTGCACTGACCAAGGAGTAGCTGTGGAGAGCGTGGAAGGAGCTTGGTTATGTGGACTGGAGTGGTAATTACATGCCTGCAGAAGAGGTGTCACTTGTGACATGGTGCAGAGCCAGGGGGCCACAGAAAAGGAGCAAATTGAAGTAGAAAATGGGTTGTTAGTGGCTCTTTCTGAGCCCAGTATTCTAGTAGAGCTACAAGGATTCTGAGAATCCCAAATTTAAACTCGGTCCTTCTGATTGTTATGAAAACTTATAACTTTTAAGTACTTCCATATATGATATATGGGTCATCATTTGCATAGTTGCCTTGGGCCCTACAAACGTTAAGTTAGTTGCTTCTGTGGACAATCTGTAACTTATTATATAATATTTATTCTTACATTGCTTTATATGATGTTTTAACCAATGCTGTTATAATGTCTTGTTTCCTCAGGTGGAGTTTATGCTCCTTGAAGGTGGATATTATACGGTGAAGAACCCAGCAAAATATTAAGCATATAATTCTTATTCAATAACTATTTTTCTGAATTGAGAAGATAAAATCATTCTATCAATCAATATTCTAAATTAGACAATTGTAGACTGTATTGATGTTTTATTATACTGGGAACTTTTCTCTATTTTATAAATAGATAGGAACATTTTCTAGAAAGATTGCATTCAAGAAAATTCCTTATTTGTTTTTTAAAAAAATAAACAAGCTTCCTCTATTATCATAGGGCATTGAAAGAGTAGAGACGAATCTTAATAGTATGAATCAAGGCTTCCAAATGTCAGGGGAATAGCACATGTATTAACATTCTTTTCAGTTTGATGGAATGAACACTTAGATTAGTAAAGACATGGTTTTCATTAAAATTCAGCCTCATTATTCATAATAAATCCTCAGTTTCTATTAGGATATTTTATATATAATAAGAGGATCTAAGTACCTCTGTGGGGTCATTTCAGGAACATTTTGAAGGACTCTTTATTTCAGAAACACATCATGATGTCTAAAAATGTACTATCTCATTTAACAGTTCATCATTGCCTTTTCTGCGTGGTCTTTCTTAACAAGACAAACGGACCAAAGAAAATTACACCCCATGATACTGCTCTTGCCTTGGTTT
This sequence comes from Avahi laniger, assembly GCA_963575035.1. Classification (NCBI taxonomy): domain Eukaryota; kingdom Metazoa; phylum Chordata; class Mammalia; order Primates; family Indriidae; genus Avahi; species Avahi laniger. The sequence continues at coordinate 7,930 of CAUYSK010113643.1, forward strand.
GGATATGCTTATCATATGCTGTCAACATCTTGAGGAAGTTAGATAGCAGTGTGCTCAAGTTGCAGCCATTCACAGGCATTGGCATCACAAGATATACACAAATGTGGCAGTCAATCCAATATACCATGGTGTGTCTAATTTTAATATTTGAGGTGTACATGAATATCATATATGTGACTAATAATAATTAGAAGTGTTTTTTTTTTTTGTAAAGCCATGGCAAATAGGCCCAAGAAAAATGATCTTAGCATGGCTGATGACATTGTAGAGACTGGAAATATCCATAGTACCTTATAATTAATGCAACTAAAATGTGATCTCATCAGTGTGAGCAAAACAGGAGAGCTGCCTCCCTTGTTCTAGGCGTTCTACTCCTATTGTTGTAGCCTAAGACCAGAATTCTCTTTCTTCATCTTCTTTCCTTTGCCACCATAATTACCTTGTCCTCCAGTCTTTTCATTAATGCCTCTACCTAAACATGAGTATGCTCTAGTTCCCAAGATAATTATATTTAAAGTAGTTTTTCAATGGGTTCTGCTACTGAATAAGACTTAATAAGATTCCTCTTTCACAGCTAGAATCATAACTGATCATAATGGAAGGATTTTCAAGTTACTTCCTGAGTTTCTTTTTTATTTTTAGAGATATAAAAACACGTAAACATGTTGTATTCTCACACGTATATATTTTATTCTGTTCCTTTTGAATGGTGATCTTTTAATATTTTACTTAAATTTTTTGATGCATTTTCATTGGTGGTGTGACAGCAAATTTTATGTGTTAACGTGCAGAGATGATAAGGCCCATATCCCTTGAAATAGTAGCACTTGCTTGCCTCTGGGGATAATACAGTTTATAGTAATGCCCATTAGTCTTGGTACACATATATTCAGTCAGCTATCATAGATAGCTCCAAAAACTGGAGGTCTACCACAACTACAACTGAGTGATAAGAAAACCTGCCATCTTGCCTTATTGTGATGATCACTAGGGACTGCAGACTTTTCCATTTTTCTCCTCCTAATGGCTTATAGAAAAGATAAATATTGCATCTCTAAGAAGATGGCTACAAAGTCTTAAATCACCTGAGTCCAAGCAATGAGCTCTATTTTCCTCCTCCATGACTGGAAACCTATATGTTGATTATTTCCTGAGCCATTCTTCTCTTTGTCTTTACCTTATAGTATTCCTTGCTGTAGTTTCCTGCCTGCCTAGAACACCACAGTTAGTTTCTACATTTGGATCATTTCCTACATAACTACCTTGCCCCAGGAGGTAGGCACCACATCAGGTCTTAACTAACTACTCATCCTTCCTTGACTATGTCTCTTGGAATCAAGCTTAGCATCAAGCATAATGCCTAGTGCATAAATCCAGAGAGCAGCCACTTTTTAAGAAGTATTTTGCACATTTGGCACACATTTGAGCATGTGGCTAATTAAAGGCCTTTGTTTTTACAGCCTTACACCCTTATGATGTGCTTTTGTGGTTTATATTTGTATTTTAACTAAATGATTTTGCTGTGATTACATTTTATTTGGCCAAGCATTCCAGCCTGTCAAGAAGTTTTCTCTGCTTGCACTTTTACTATCCCTCCTAGCAAGGTTCATGCCTGGAGAAAGAACTCAATTGGATTTAGACTCAAGTTGTATGTCCACCCCACTGATTAACTGTGAGCCTTCAAAATGTTACTTCTCCTCTGTGAATTAATGTTTCTTGTCTTTAAAAGAAGAATAATTCTATAAACTCCAGAAGGCTTGTACCAAAGCTCATATGAGATGACATATTCATAACACTGACCAGAATAACTACTTAATAGTGAAAAGAATAATAAGCCAACAAAGATACATACAAACAAAATAGCTTGTTTCCAGAACTCTACACAATTCTACAAAATATGACTCACTTTCCTGATTTTAATGATGAAAATAAAGTCATGTGTAGCTTAACAATGGGGATGTGATATGAGAAATGTGTCAGTTGATTATTTTGTTGTGTGACCCTAATAGAATGGCTTAACAAACCTAGATGGTATAGCCTACTGCACACCGAGGCTACGTGGAATAGCCTATTGCTCTTAGGCTACGAATCTGTACAGCCTGTTACTGTAGGCAATTATAACACAATATTAAATACTTGTGAATCTGAACAAATCTAAACAGAAAAGGTATAGTAAAAATACAGCATTATAATCTGATGGGACTATCCTTGTGTATGTCATCAATCATTGACCAAATCATTTCTATGTGACATGTGACTATATATCCTTTGGCACTAAGGCTTTCTCTTCTCTTTCTTAACACTTGTGATTTCTACCTCCTTGTCAATATTCACACTCTCTCCTTTGATGTTACTGCTTGATCTTTTACTTTTCAACCACTGTTACCCCCCAAATTCCTGTGTCCTCCAAGGAAAATTGAAGACTTTGTTCATCCTGGATTCCCTCTTTCATCAATCTGAGCTCAGCTAGTTTCCCTCTTTTAGTAACAGATGTTTACCAGGTTCCACAAGGAGGGAAAAGATGGGGAAAAGATGCTAAAGTAGGTTCAAATAGATTTTAGGACCTTAACAATGATATATCTAATTTCATATTTTTATTAAAATCTAGTCTTACTTACAGTCTTCTTATGACTTTTTCTAACATTGTGAGTTTTCACAATGATTCTTTGTTTGATCAAGCTTTAGTTTCCTGAACCTTCTCCTCGGCCCATCTATGCACTTTCTTATAAAATCCAGTGTTAGCAAAGAACACTGCTAAATCAGTTTAGCAAGAATCTCCCACCCTTGATATCGGATCACCCTGATATCTGATTGTGTTCCTCATCCTCCATCAGCCTCCTTGTGATGTCTAAACATCCTGGCCTGTCTTCAGCAAGAATACTGTGAGGTCGGTTTAGCCAGAAGCCTTCTTAACCCTGACGTTGTCTCTTAGTAATTTTCCATCCACTGGCCCCCACACTACCCTTTGGCTATCAATTTCCACTGCCCTGTGTGGCATTTGGTGTTACGCCCAATTTCTCTGCAAAGTCCCATTTCAGTGGTCCATTTACCTATCACAATGGTCCTGAATAAAATCTTACCATGCTTTTGCAAGTATCATTGAATATATTAATGTTTCTTTAACAAGTATCAACATTTCCAATATTTTTTACTTTCTAATTGATACACATCACATCTCTCATAATTAAGAATCCTGCATGAAAACTTCTGTAACAAACAGATACATCTGAATGAACTATGAACCTGAGTCTGCCTTCGTTGTGCCGGTATCTTGTCCTCATGCGGAGATTGTGATGAAATCTGTGTAAATGATTTTGTCTTTTTTTTTTTGTACTCAGTGTACATCTTTTTTTAGAGTATACAGTATGGCTGCACAGCCTTTAAAGATAAAGAATTATTTTCTAAGTGAACATTAATGAAAGGAGAATGCATCATTCTTCTTCAGCCGATGGACTGGAAATTGCTGACAGCAAATGTTAATAAAGCCACATTAAATAGAGAGAATGAATTTGGCAGTTAAGTAAATGATTCTTAGGAGCAGGTAAGCCTTATTTTGGTGGATGACTGGAGAAATTGACATTTATCATATACACACTGGCATTAGAAATAAACCCAACGAGGGCTGCTTCTACCCCTGCCTCCATTATATGTATAGATGGAGAACAAAAACATCACCTGGGAAATGACGAACTCAAATCTTATTTTTTGTCATTGTTGTAGCTATTTGTTTCAAAATGTTTTCCACATGAGAGCCAGAAATCCCTCCCCACCCTGAACTATCAAATTCCAGACTACAAGTTTTCAATGGCAGCCAATCTGGAGAGTTGCATATATCTACCCCTCGACAGCTGCATTATGGAACTGCATCTAAATTCATGAGCCGATAAAAAGTAATCTGGCTAAAGTCTTTTTTTATACCAGAATATACAATGATAATCACACCCCCTTGAATTACAAATGTTCCATAACCATTCAAACTGGTACTGAGTTACCGACATTATTTAAAGTAATGACATAATAAAACACTTTTTAAAAGACAAACCCATAATTTACTTACTTCTCACTTAAAGAATGTTTCAGAAATTTTTTGAGATCATAACTGATTGAATACCCTGATTTCATAGACCATCAAAGATTTGAATAGGTTTTAATAAACCAGTAGAAGTAAAGTTGCTATAGTGTGCCAGCTATATTTATTTTCCACCTTTTCCTAGCCTTTTTAACAATCTAAAATTATGGCTAAAAATTAATTAAAACGTATGGTGATCCAAAAATTTTTTAATTAACTAAACTTTTTGGAAACAATGCAATAAATCACAAATATCTCATTCTCTACTTAAATAACTGTTTTGGGGTAAATTTGTAGAAAGTCTCTAGACAAACTAAGCATCTCAGTATACAGAAGCATGGATTTAATACATTGACGTGCAAGAGGGAATGTTAACAGAGTTGTCTTAACCTCCACATTTTTACAATTAGCAGTTCAAATCTTAGTGTTAAATTATCTTTGGAAATGACAAATCATGGTTTGGTATTACCAGCCACAAAGTGTTGAGGAATTGCTCAGGGGCTGTGTTGAATTCACTGCCAGGTTAAGCTAATCAATTGTTTAGAAATATACTTAATAATTGTGATTCCCTGGGATTTGTTTTATAGTTTTAAGCTGGAAATTTCAAATACTCTTTCTCGTCATTCTAAATAAAATCAGTTAAACAAAATTGTCTTCACCAAAGTGTCAACTCTTGCAGTATATACATGGCTATAGTGAGCAACTTGTGTCATATTCAAAGTAACAGGAGATAAGCACTTGATATAGGTGGACCTCAATATTAACACCAATAATGTAAAAGTTAATGATCCAAGATCATTTATTAAAAAACAATAATAGTCATATAAACAAAATAAACATATGAGGAGCTGGCATGAGGGATTTTGAGCAAGGACAATTAAAATATATAAAACAAATTTTTGCTCAAGCTCAAACTCTTTTTTTGAGTAGTGCCAAAGCAATAACTAAGACTTAAGCATGCTCAAAGACACCTGGATAGATATGACTTGGGAGAGAAAGGCAGAAGGAATCAAGGTAAGAAACTGAGAGTAAACCTTTTGTGGCCAAAATGAAATGGATAAAACACACCAGGGATAAAATTTTTACAAAGGGCAGTCAATAACCAGTATAGACCTCAGATGGGGCAGCCATCAATGTGGCCATCTATTAATACTTTAAGAAAGATTAGTTCTCAACTACCATTATGCTATCCCAAGGATTACAGGTTTCACTGACTGAGTAAAGACCACTTAAAAGAGCCAAGCAGAAAATGGACCCTCTTATCCTAAGTAAGTAATTAGAAAAGATGAATTTTAACCATATGGTGGCAGACCATTTTTTGGAGAGATAAGTGTCTGCACATCACAATTTCTTGGAGGAACACCAAATCTTTTACCAAGAATTAAATATCAACTACCATAATCTATATACAAGGGTTTTCTGGAAAGTATCTAGCCATGTAATATGTTCTTATTATATTAACAATGGCTGGGTACTTTCTGGACAGCCCTCCTATGTCATGTAACTGAACAGGGGAAATGAAAAAGTGGACTCTAAGATTTAGCAAAAACTGGAAGGCATGGATTTTAGAGACAAACCAGTCCAACTCTCCCATTTCACAAATAATATAATTGAGCCTCAGCCAATGAGATGAATATTCATATCAGAGACAGGACTAGATCTCATTTGGGTCACTGTTCCAATCACAGAATTTACAGCATAAGATTGCAATCAAGTTTTCATGCCACAATGCAATAGCCTTCCAATGCAGGTGTTCTTCTTCCAAACAAGTCATAAAATCTGTGAATTACTTAAATATTTGCCTCTTAGTTATTTTGCATTCTGTGTAGCTAGTAGCTAGTACAGTAATGGATGTAAAATAGAATTCTCAATTATTCTTCAGTGAATGATGCAAACGAAGGTAGAAGACACTAAGAGACAGGTGCCAGGATGCACAGAAAACAAATGCCAATTGAGGAAGAAATAAGAAGAATAAACATGTTCATTGAAACTAAACATTAGGCTCAAGTCTAGCAACTTGACATTTCAAGTAGAGATCTTCAATTAGTATATTGGTTTTTAACCAAAACTTTGCATCCACAACCCTCCACCTTCTAACCCACCTTCCAGTTCTTATAGATGTGAATATGGAAATATTCTTATGTTGCAGTTTTCTTTTCTTTTGTGAGTGTGGCAGTTTTAGATCTCTTTGATGTTTCTCCAGCAGCCTGAGCACATGGGCTGTCTAGAGACTGTCCCTTAGACACAGCTAAAAACAATGGTTGAGAACACAAGCTCTGGAACCTGAATCTGGCTGCAAATCACAGCTTGTGACTAACTCACTGTGCACTCTGGGACCTGTTACCTTAAATCCGGTGCTTCAGGTTTATCTCCTATAAAATGAGGATAACAGCACTTGCCTCATGGAATTGCTGTGCAGAGTAATACTCATGCAACAGCACATTATAAGCTCTCAATGAATGTTTGTTGCCGTCTTCCAAGAACTCCTAAAACCTTCTGGAATTCCAGTGGTAACTGTCATTATTCCTAGCACTACTGGGAATTTAAATTTATAAAATAACCTTTCTATCATGTCCAAGAATTTCAGCAAGTGAGATGGTAGATTTATATCTTCAAGTCTACCATCTTGATCCACTTATTGAGAGAGAAGGGACAGAGATCATCCAGTCAAACACTTTTATGGTTGTTTGTTTGTTTTTGCCAGATGAAGGAACAAGCCCAGAGACATTCATGTGTTGGTTAAAATTAGCCAATTAGTGGCAGAGCTTTCTCCCATAAGATGCAGTTTCTTATCAGGATCACAGTAAATTGCTGAATCCAGTATCCAGTTTTATTAAACATAAGGGATTGACTAAAGCAAAATTCATAAATCAAGTTAAAGTGAGAATAACTCTGGACTTTTGGGAGTTACAGAGATTGAGTTTTCATTTAATGGCACTAATATAGAAAAATGAAAACCTTAGGTGTTCCTGGCTGCCAAGAGCATTGACATGGTGATGACAATTGGAACTCTCTCATGGATTTTGCTGGGAAGAGGATTATATACAACTTTTATAGACTTTTTCTGCATATGAGATTCAGAAAGTAAGATTCTTCACTGAAGGAAATAACCACTAGATGAAGATAAGTTGAAAGGGAATAGATAACCTCAACTGAATCCTAAACAGATTGAGGGTTCTGTGGAAAAATAGATCTTGCATAAACAAAATGGTGAGGATTTGACTCTGAAAACCCCTACAGGGCAGGTGGCATATTTTTTCAACAAATAGAGGTATCCCTGAATTTATTCATTTTTATATACAACTAGTATTTCTCTGTATCCTGCTCTATTTTGTCTGAGGTGATCCAAGTTGTATATAAAAGACATCTATATTTTTATGTATAAATTATAACAGATGTTTAATAGATATTTACTCTGTACACAAGACTTCGGGGAACTCAGAAAGATGAAGGGAGTTTAGGTCAGTGGGCAAAGCATTGTGCTACCAGATAGAAAATCTGAATTGTAGTCCCAGGACTGCTAGAATTAACTCAAAATAGGACATGGGCAAATTATTTCATGGCTTCTCTGGGCTTCAGTTTCCAACTCTATAAATTGAGGAGGTTGGATTACTAATACCCATTTCAAATCTAATGTGCAATGAAAGTTACAATGGCTCTCGCTGTAAAGAGCAGTGTGTTTTAAGCCAGGAACTCTATTTCTGGTCCTCTAACTCAATTATTGTTTGACCTTAAATCAGTTATTTAACTGCCAACAGACTCTTTTTTTCTCAATTATAAAATGAAGTGTTGAACTATTTGATCTCTAAAGTTTCTTCAAGGTGTAAAAATCTATGATTCAATTCATGACCCTGTCCTCAAGGAGCATTCCATCCAGTTAGAGAGACAAGACATGTACATAAAAAGGTCAACAGCAATATTAGCCAAAAATAGAGCAGATGTCACAAGGCAATGGATGCCTTAATGCCAAGTAAATGTGGCAGATGGTAAGTAATATAAATGTGAGGCAAGAGAGATTATTCTGGCTTGAAATAGTAAGAAAATCCTCCATAGATGAGTCATTCTATCAGATTCTTAAAGGGTAGGGTAGATCTACCACAACAGAGAAGCTGATGGGGATCTGGGTATTGTGATGAGCAGAATCCCAAGGGTAGGAAAATACGTCTGGGAGAGGAAAAGAGATCAGTATGATGTCAAAAAGGGAATGATAATGAGGATAATCTGAATGTTTAATTTTAGGTATTTTTTAAAATGGTGTTTAGAAATATCATCTGAAAGTAATGTGTAGCATGGACACATTTTTCTCTTCTTGATTAAACAATTTTATATTCAGCACATATTAGAGTCTGTGTTTTGCATGGGAATGGGACTGGATACAAAAGATGGAGGTTACAGCTTCATTTGTCAATTGATCAAACATCTAGTATGCTATCTGCATTATTTTTCACCAAATACTTAAAATTAATTTTTACCTCAAGGTGTATCTAATCCAAATGTCATTTTCAGACAACTTCAGATCAATGCAAATGACAAAACCTTTGAGGCTGGGGAAGTCTACTTTTTGAAGCAAATTTCTCTAGGAATTTATATAAAAGTATTTGTCTGACAAACAAAAAGGTCATGAAGCCCTGGGGTTATGGTTGTGACTTTAGAGCCGATGGACCTGAAGTTTTACATCACAGGGAATGGCATAAAGCAATGCTTTATAATGTTGTAGAAAAATCACAGTGTTTGCATCAGTTTCCTGAGAAAAGATTGTCAAACTCATCTGGGAGGAGGGCAACATATTTTTTGATGCCATATGCTGAAGGATGGTTGTAGCTTGAGCAGATGCTGCACAGGATAAAAGCATTTCATGCACTTCTCTTGGATAATTTGTCTAATACATCTCTGGCTCCAAATCAGGCCCTTGATTCAATAACCAATCTCGATCAGAGATATCAAAAGTTTTCCCCTGCCCTGGAGTATAAGTTGAACTTCCAACCTCAGAAGCTGTCCATTCCGTTAACAATGTATTCAAATTACTAGCAACATTTAATGAATGCTGAGTTTCAGAGCAACAGCATGAAAACTGGGAGAGCCTTAGGAATTGCTGAAATGAAAGAGCTCTTCTCTTAATTTCAAATATCAGAAGACTTGAACAGTACATGGCATCTTAGCCATCTGAGCTTTTTAAATGTGACATTGGCATACGTACAATGCCCAGTGCTGTGGTACCTGAATAATTGAGGCTTTGAAACATCAAAGTGTCGACACCTTCAAACGCTCAAGTAGCTTTATTTGAAAGATTCTTCTCACAAAAGAAGACTAACTCTGCCATTTAAAATCAATGCATTTCTCAGAAACACACTGTCCCCACTATATGTTGAAACAAGCTTGTTTACTACATATTGACTATCTGTGTCCCATGTGCAGAAAGTATTTGATTAAATGCATTTCTTTGTGATAACAAAATATCCAGCAGAATTAAGAATGACTTTTTGGGGGGCAGACACGAGGATGATAACGTTACTTATTCTCTAAGCAGTGAATTTTTCTGCAGGACTCATGTCATTTCAAGAAGTCGGTATGAGAATTAGAAGATACTCAAGGTCACATTAACTATCATATATTCAACAGCAGCAGCAATAATAAAAATAACATGATTCCGGGATCAAATGGTAGTTCTACCTGTAGCTCTTTGAGGTATCTCCATATTACTTTCCATAGAGGTTGCACTAGTTTGCAGTCCCACCAGCAGTGTATGAGTGTTCCTGTCTCTCCGCATTCACGCCAACATTTATTGTTTTGGGACTTTTTGATAAAGGCCATTCTCATTGGAGTTAAGTGATATCTCATTGTGGTTTTGATTTGCATTTTCCTGATGATTAGAGATGTTGAGCCCCCATTACTGGCATCTACCCAAAGGAAAAAAAGACACTCTATAAAAAAGACATCTGCACTAGAATGTTTATAGCAGCACAATTCACAATTGCAAAGGTGTGGAAACAACCCAAGTGCCCATCAACACATGAGTGGATTAATAAAATGTGGTACATGTATACCATGGAGTTGTACACAGCCACAAAAAATAATGGTGATCTAGCACCTCTTGTATTATCCTGGATAGAGCTGGAGTCCATTCTACTGAGTGAAGTATCACAAAAATGAAAAAACAAGCATCACATGTACTCACCATCAAATTGGTATTAACTGATCAACTCTTATGTGCACATATAGTAATAACATTCATTCGGTGTTGGGCAGGTGAGGGGAGAAGAGAGGGTGGGTATAT
>CAUYSK010113644.1:0-18487 GCA_963575035.1 Avahi laniger
CTTGAGCCCAGGAGTTTGAGGTTGCTGTGAGCTAGGCTGATGCCATAGCACTCTAGCCCAGGCAAGAGAGTGAGACTCTGTCTCAAAAAAAATAAAAAATAAATAAAAAAATAAAAAAAAATTATCTGCAGAAAAATAAAAGGAAAAATGTAAAAATGTTATAGGAATAAGTTTTTACATAAAACATCAAATCAACTACCTGTTAAAAAATGTAATGTTAGTCTTTATTAAAAGTAAGAATTTCTGTTGTGTCAAAGATATTGGTAAGCAGATGAAAAGACACGTCATAGATTCTGATAAAATACTTGCAAATCATCTATGTGATAGAAGATTTATCTCCAGAATATTCAAAGATGTTTAAAACTCAACAATGAGAAAACGAAAAACCCACTTTAAAAATGGGCAAAAAATCTAAACTGACAACTCACCAAAGAAGACAGAGAGATGACAAGTAAGCACGTAAAAAGATGTTCAACATAATGTGTTACTTAGGAAATGCAAATGAAGTGGCAATAATTTACCGCACACCTATTAGCTTGGCTAAAATGCAGAAACTGACAGTACAATCGCTGGAGAGCATTCAGAGCAACACAAATTCCCATTAACTGCCATTGGGTAGGAAAAATCATCCAGTCAGTTTGGAAGACTTTGATAAATTCTTACAAAGCTTAGTCTTACATGTAACACCAATCATTTTCCTAGGTATTTATCCAACCGATTTGAAAACTTACATCTATACAAAAACCTACACACAAATGCTTTTTGTATCATTATTTACAATTACCAAAAACAATCAAACAAGATGCCCTTCAATAAGGGAATAAATATACTGTAAAATGGATAAATTGTGGTGTTAGAGGAAATATTTGGCAATAAGAAGGAACGAGCCATCGCGCTATCAAAGATGTGAATGACTCTGGAATGCACATTGCGGAGTGGAAGAATCCAGTCTGAGATGTCTGCACACTACACAAGCCCTTGATAGGATATTCTGAAAAAGATAATACTATAGAGATGGTGAAAAGATCTACTGCCAGGTTTCGGTGGGGTTAATCGGGAAGGTGGGTGAACTTGGAGGATCAGGAAGGCTTGGGGGATGTTCTCCAGGTGGTGAAACTCTTCTCTTGGACACTGCAGTGGTAGAGACATGACTAATGCCTCTGCCTGGCCTTCGAACTCATTCCTGACAGTGATGTACTAAGCATTCATGTGCAGGATTTTGTGTAGACGTACTTTTCAAATCAGTTGGATAACACCTAGGAACACGATGGGTGTTCATACCTTTTTTCTAGCTTGAAGGCGAGGAGGTGGACGTGATGATGGAATGTTCCAGCCTCTCCCTCGATAAGGCTTGACTTGAACTTGAAGAAATATTCCTCCCTTGCTATGTGAAAGGATTGTTTTGAGGCTAGAGGGAAAGTGCTGCCCGAGAAGTAGGGCTGGGAACCAACACGGCGTGTTTAGAGGACAGCAGCTTTGATGGAGCTAAGTTTACCTGTTTCCGCAGAAGTAACGTGCACAACTGAATCATGCCAGAGGGCTGGGACGCAGCTTCAGCAGGATTTAAGAGGCACCACGAGTAAAAATTTTCCTGTAGTACAGTGAGTCATTCAAAGAGAAATAGAGAGATGGAAAATTAATGAGAGCAATTTTAGAATAAGGGCATTCATTATGGCACCATGTGTATGCCTTGAATTAGAATGGGGACAACAGGAGAACAAAGGGAACTGAAGGGCATTCTTCCACTTGTAACCGTTCCCGAGCTTCCACCTCCAGACGGTGCGTGGCGCGGCAGCCTTTCAGTGATACCACCTGAGCCATTTAAATGCAGACTTAGAAAGTGAGATGATGAAGTTGTTCGGCTATTCTGCCATTAGTAAACCTCACACTCATTTCATTACTACAACTACAGTAGCCTGTGAAATATGCAAAATCAAAGTCACTCACCATCATTTAAAGAATAAAAGGTTTTCTTCCATTTAATAATTTAATGATAACATAAATTTTCAGACTGTATTCATAAAGGAATTACATAAATGATGATAACATTAAAAAGACAACAGGATGTGCTTTGAAGTATATGGAATGTTTTGAGAAATGGAAAATAAGTGAGAGTGAGTCCAAATATAGCTATGGCAGACAGCTGCAGCATTTTAAAATCCACATCCATGATCTTGCATGATATATCCCCTCATGCCGTTGGTTCTGCTGGAGCCAGGAAAAGCCAGTATATCTTAATCAATCTGGTGACACTTATATCGTTAAGAACAGAATTTGTGCTACAACTTGAGGACGGTACTGTTTGTCTGCTGATCAGGTTTGTTCTAGACTATCAGATTATGTAATATTAAACTAGAGAAGTAAAAATTAAATTTACCAGTTTCAATTTCTGAAATGATTATTACAGTTACGTAAATCATCTTTAAAACATTATTATATTTGTTACAGATTTGGAACCATATTAGATTTGTAAACTCTGATCTTATGGCTGTATCTGTCTTGGCTTGAAGCTTTATCAAAAATTTAAAAAGTAGTTTTTCTTCCTTGCACTAGCAAGAGAGACTTTAATAAGAGACAAGTGGTGTTTAGAGGTAGATTTCATACAAAAAAGTTTTCAAGATTTATTTTCCTCTATCAGTATTTTCAAATTTGTGAGCCAAAGATCATTTATAATAAATTTTTTGCAATTTAAGTCAGAGTTGTATAAATTAGTAAATTTGTTATATGTGATGAATATCTAGAATAATGCACATTTCAATAAAATAAAAATATTGTCCATGAATTAAAATAAAATAATAAATGGAGGATTTAATTATACATGTACATAAAATAGTAGCTTAAATAATGAATAATATATGATCAATTTTAATTTCAATTTTAATTGGGTAAGATTCCAAATCTTACCCATCTTTGTTTTTGGAAGTCAGCAGACATTCTTGAATCAATTACAAGCTTGTGTTCTTTTTTAAATAAATTAATTATCTCCCATTATATGCAACAAGGGTGAGAAAAAACTGAAACATATGAGAACACAGAGTTCATAAAACCGCAGCGAGCAGAGAGCAACAAAAATCATGATAATATGATTCAGTCTCATAATGCACAAGAGCCGTAATAAAAGACGTCTGCCATTTATTTCATTTTTGCTTCATTTCACATCCATAATTAGACACGCTTTACATCTGTTAGTACTTTTGGCTATTTTATCTGGCTTAGAGCTAAGTTCAATGAATAAAAATACCCTCACCCAGAGTATCACCAACACAATAGCAATCTGCTTACCATATCGCAGCTCCCTGATGCAGTGAATTTAGTCGGGGCAAACAAGAGTCTGGCTGGGACTTTAAAAGCAATTGCTAGAGAACTCCATGAACACAGGGAACTGGGAAAATCTGTGACGTGTCCCTAGGGACGTGGAAGGTTATATGTGTGTGCACCTGTGTATGTGCACCTGTGTGTGTGCCCAGGAGTGACCCAGGAAAGGAGAAGGCCGCAGTTGCTCACCTCTGGCTCAACACGAGGCCCTGCCCAGGAAGAAAGTGGACAGGAAGGCTGCCTTGTAATCTCTGTGACGTTTGGAGGCACAGCTTGCCATAAAGACTCTCTTGGTCAGGAACAAAAGACAAATGAGGGAGACATTTAAGAAAATCTCGGACCAATCACTGGAGGACACTAAATTATACGAACCCAGGCTGGCCTCCAGAGAGACAGACTGAAAAATAAAAACAACAACATAAAAAAAAAAAAAAAACCTAGCTGGAAACAGTAACAATACACTGTTGGGAACACAGAAGCCACAGAATTAATCCAGAAAAGTCAATAAATAAAAAAACATGAAGGAGAAAACAAAGCCAAAAACCAAACAAAATACCTGGCATTGAAAACAAACCTTGGGGAGGGATGTAGAACAAAAGCAATCTTAATGGGAAGAAAATAACAGTGATTATAGTAATCTAAACAGGTAAAAAAGAGAAAATACAGAAGAGAAACTCAACAAAGCCAAAAGGAATTTTTCAAGGATTTAAAAGAAAAAAAGGCAAACTCTAGTTAGACTGACAAGACAAAAAAAGATAAAAGACTGGCCTCTCATGATCAAGAATGAAAGAGGAGACATCACTACAGACCTTACAGAACTTTTTTAAAAAAAGAATCAAGATTATAATTATAAAAAATTCCCCTAAGTATTTCCTCATTACATAATGTTCTACAAATATATGGAGTTCCACGTTACATAATGTTCTCATTTGTGCATCAACCAGCAAACATGATTTGAGAAAGCCCTATTGTCATCCATTCCAACATCCCATTGTCCTTCACAGGAGTCCAAGTTTCCTTCCTTTACTTCCTGCGCAGAGAATTCCTCTAGCTTTCCTTTAACGGCGAGTCTGTTGGTGACGATTCCTCCTAGTTTCCTTGTCTGAGGATGTGTGTATTTCCCTGCAATTCCTGGAGGGTGTTTCCACTGCGTGTAGAATTCACGACGACAATCCCTTCATTTCCGCACTCGGAACCTGGGGCGGCGCTTTGTTCCGGCCCTCGGGGTTTCAGTCGTGAAATCCACGGTCAGTGTGTGGTGTTCCCATCTCCAACGCGCCATTTCTCCCTGAGCGTTGTCAGTTTGTTTTCTTTATTTTCAGTTTTTGGAAATGTAGCCATGATGTGTCATGGCGCAGGTTTCCTTGGGTTTATCTAGTTTGGGTTTTACTCATCTCCTCAGATCTGTACGTTTATGTCTTTTGCTAAATTTGGGGCTTTCCTAGTCACTATTTTTTAAAGTGCTACACGAAGTGTCACTTGCTGTCTCCTCTCCTGGGATTCCGGTGACAGGAAAGTTAGCTATTTTGTTATTGTCCCACAGGTCCCGAAGACTGTTCTTTATTTTTTTTGAGTCTATTTTCTCTTTTGCTCAGAGCAGGTGGATTCTATTACTGTCCCCTCAGATGTGTTCATCCCACCCCTCCTCCCCACTTCACTATTAATCTCACCCACCGAGTTCTCGATTCCACCTACTGAACTGTTCCATTGCATAATTCCCATTTGGTTCTTTTTTATAACTTATTTGCCGAGATTTCCCATTTTCACTTGTTTCGTGAGAGCTCATAATTACTTATGAAAGCATTTCTATGACGGCCGCTTGGGAATCCCTGCAAGACAATTCCGGCATCTGATTCACTTGTCAATGCTGTTTGCTGATTGCATTTTCTCATTCAAGTTGTAGTTTTCCTGGCTGTTGGTATAAAAAGGGATTTTGAATTTTATCTTGGACATTTTGGATGTTATGAGATCCTATTTAATCTCCTTCTAAGCAGGACGCGCCTGCCGAGTGTGGCAGGTGGGAGCACAGGTGCTGCCTTCTCCCTGCCCTGCCCTGGTCCCCTTGTTGCAGGATGGGGTTGAGTTTCCGTCCTCCCCTTGGCCCCCCAGCACCTTCCTGAGGAAAGTGGGGTAATGACAGGCACCGTCTGTTTGCCTCTGGGGGTAATGTAATCTGAGATGCCCTCGGCCTCATTGCCAGGAAGGGAGGAAGCTGAGGGGGGCATGTTGCTTTGTTGCTGCTAAGTAGGGGCAAAGCTCAGCTCCCAGCGGACCCTGGGGAGATGGGTGTGGGAGGCATGAGACAGATTAGTAGGGGGGGATGAGACAGGTGTGGGGGGACTGAGACAGCTGCAGGGGGCATGAGTACCAGTGGGCTTCGCCTCTCGCCACTTCGCTCTGCCCCATCCATGCTGGGTGGGGTGAGGGATCAGCTTCCAGCCCCACTCAACAGGAGAGCTGGGCACTGAGTGTCCCACCAGGAGGGAGAAGGAAGGTCCGGCCCTCAGACCCATCCACCCACAGCGAAGAGCTGCCAGCCTTGGTGGGGGCAGCACGGGGGCAGGTCAGCCTGCGGAGTTTAGGACTCCGTGTTTCTGTCGGGCTGTTGCTGCACTGGCTCAGGTGTTTCCAGGCAGGTTTTCTGGTGCCAGCCCAGCCTCTCCTAGCCTTCTGCTAGAGGGACCAGCTTTCCTTGGAGCGTTTTCTGTCTGTGCTGTGGGTGGTTTGGGCTGGACGTGTCCACAGTTCCCTGTCTTGGAAAGGTGGGAGGTGGGGAGGAAGCTGGACAGCTCAGGGGGACCCACCTGAGATCCAGGACAGCCCGCTTCCTCCTCCCTCCTCTCCCATGTGCAGCCGTATGCGCCAGGGCGGGTCTGCGAGAAGGGGCTGCTCCACGTTGCCGGGACTGTGGACATATTCTATAGCAATTTGACGCATTTGGATGTCGAGGTTTGCTTTTCTCCCCACAATATGAGTGATTCAAATTACTTTTTGAACCACGTAAGTGTAGAGCATCAATTTCCGCCCTTAACAACATCTGGGAGAATGGAAATTGCTGCATTCATTTCAGAATTTAATTTCTTCTCCGTTTAACATTGTTGGCACCACTTCCCCTACTCTGACGCTAGGCTGTCCTGTGGAAATGCGCTAACCTCACTTGACAATAATGCAATTCTCAGAAATTTACTTTTGAAGCTGGCTCTCTGAAAGGTATTATTCCTCTAATGGAGACCAATCTACAGTGGACACACTGCGAGGGCACATCTCAGGGTCTGTGTGACAAAACCGATGCATGTTCAGTGGTGGTACTATTTAACTCGCTTTGGGTTACTTAGTCTCCTCCTGTGCGTTCGCCCCTCCACTGAATGTGCAAGGAAAATAGGCCTTATAGAAAGTCCGTGCCATAGGTGTGGCCACAACTTCCAGTTAGCTGCAGCAGCTGTCTGATTTAGAATCACGCCTGGTGGGCCATTTGCTTTTGAAGAAATTAATTTTATTCTCCATGCCCACATTTTCTTTTACTTTTGTTTCGAAGTAATTTTTAATGTGTAGGTAAGTTTTTTTTTTTGAGACAGAGTCTCACTCTGTTGCCCTGGCTAGAGTGTGTGGGTAAGTTTTAACACCGTACCCCAAGAGCATCCACACTCCCTTGATTCTAATCCACAATGCTTCAGTTGCTGAAGTTTTACCAAATTTTCTCCATCACGCCAGCTCTCCCATATCCATCTCTTGAGGGTCTTGACTCCTAGAGCCTGAGAGGCAGAACCTCCCTCTTGTATCCTGACAGTGGCCGGTGGTCTTTGAAGCTGCGTCACCCCGGTCTCTGCCCATCGCCGTGAGATGTCCTTTTCTCCCTGTCTGCGTCCATGCCTCACTCTTACCACTCTTCCAGACACCAGTCTTGACATGTCTTTTTGGGGAAAGGGGGCGCTGTTCAGCCCACCACACCTTGGCTGTGAGATAACCGAACAATCGCCACTGGTCTGGTTTGAGCTACAAGCCTATTTTAATATAATGTTTACTGAGCATTGTGTTATTTAATGCCTCTTATCCCACAGCTACTTTAAATCAGTACTTATTTCTCAAAGGACAAATAACATAATGACAGGAAAAAAAATGCGTCTCAAGGATCTTCCTCTGTTTTCCTGCCTGAGCACAAGGCTTCTAGCTCAACACGCAACCCTGGCAGCTCGACCTCTGTCTCCCCGGGGTCTTGTCCATCCAGAAACGCTCAGTGTCTCTGTAGTAACGGCCTCACTCGGATGTAGAGGCTGGATCTTTCAAATTTGGGGCTTGGTTTTCCCTGTGTGTCTACCCCACTCAAATCACTGGCTACTTGGAAGACAATGATGCACAAAAATAGTAAGCAACTGTCAAAGTAATTTTAGAATAGGTTACTCACAAAGCGATCCTGTCCAAAACACTTTCCTTCTTACTCAGCTTCGATGACCAAAGCTCATCAGGATGTGGGAGGCAGCTGCTGCGTCAGACGTGCTGCCTCCCAGGTTTCACTGTGGGTTTGTCAGAGTGGCACAAATGCGGCTGTGACTGGATAAGTACATTTGGATGATGGGATGGATGAACCCACACAGAGGCAGGGCAATACAGAAACCCAACAACTGTTTTCTGAAACAATAAAAACATATCTTGCAATGGAGGAATAATCTGAGTTGAACAATGTGGCCATAGAGAGGAATTTTAGCTACATCACGTGATGGCCAGCAACCCCAGGACCATGACCGTCCCCTGCGGCTCTGTCTACCACATCACGGTGTGATGAGGCAATCTTCTCCGGTGATGCTGTCCACCCACATCCGCCTCCTTGATGGAGAGAGAGGTTAAAGCCCCAACGAAAGGCTTAGTTTAATTTATTGCCATTGTCCGAGTTAAGGGCAGAGTTGAATCAAATGCTCGTCTAGGGTGGTGGATATTAAAGGTGAGTGGATGACTCATTTGTCAAGAATCAAGAGTGACTTTCTAAATTAGTGGTAGTAAGCAGGTTGCCAGTGTGCCCGTAAGAAACCCCAGGGATAGAGGATGGGGAATGCGTGAGGCTGGGTGATGGGAACGTGTGTGTCACAGAAAGGCACACAGAGCTGAAAGTGGGCAATTGCTACGTCTAAATATATCCTGATTCCTCAAGTCTAAAATCATAATAACACAGTTCTGCAGATTTACAGGATGTATAGTTGACTGAACAACTAGAAAAAAATATGATTTTTAGGGGGATAAGGCAACCTAATTCTGCCATCATATTCTATGATTGTCCTTTTTTCTACTAAATAGAACCAGATATATACTGCAAAGAGAAACATATTTTTTAAAACTATTTTTATCAGTTGAAGTAATGATTTATTTTTTAAAAGGTGAAACTTAATAGAGATTAATTCAAATTGCTATGTTTAATTAATTTCAAACCTAATTTGTATAAGAAGATAATTATTTTTGACGTGATAAGAATTTATAAGAAAAATACCAGGAAGTATGTAATTAAACACAATCTAACATGAGGCTCCAAGAAAGTGGCAGATGAAAAAGAGTCTGTCCCTGTGTTTTGCCACAGAGAGTGTGCCCAGATCCCGGTCATTGGACTTGTGCTGTTGGGACCACATCAGGACCTCTGTTGTAATGGGGCCACCTCGGTGTGAGAAAAGTACTTACAGATGGATCCTGGGATGGGCAAAGGCTGCAGATCAGAATGGGCAGAATCGGGGACGGAGTCCCACGTGGGGAAGTTGGGAAGCCCCGGGTATCGGACATGCAGGTCCACAGCAGAGGGCGAGGTTGATGCTGAAATCCTGATGGTATTCACTGGCTGGTGTCATGCATATGGGAGAACAAAGGACAAAATAAGTATCACCAGGAAGAAATGTAGACACAAGCTCCATAAAAGAAAGAATTAACAATGAAAGTCACGTAACAATGGAAAAAGTCTTCTCTGGACTATGGCAGAGTCTGGCAGAGGACTTCATCCAGCTCATTTCTGTGCCAGGGACCTGGGTACCCTCAGTGGCCTGTAAGGTTTCCGCTAACTCTATGATTCTAAGAAAAAGCTCTTCCAAAAAATGTGATCGTGACTGTGCCCTGTGCTGTTCTTTCCAAGACAAAGCAAAGAGGTTTTCATTTTAGAAATATTCATAAGCTCTGCGTAAGTCAAGAGTTGTTCTCACAATTTGCAAAAATGTCTGTCTCGACATACAGATGTTTGAAGTCAGGAAACTTCGGAGGATGTCGGCACATAAATGGGAACTTTTTGGTATCCCATAGAGCTGCCAGCGGTGCATGCCTGGAAACCGTCGTTTGCTGAGCAGACCACATGGGGACCAGCAAATCTGTGAGACAGCAAGGCGAAGCGCTGGGAGCTCCGCTTTCTCATTCGTGACAACAGCAGACGACTTGTCTCTCGGTGCCGTACTACGAATACTCTCCCCGCCAAGTGCAGTAGTCACTGATGCGAGCCCTACCCCAGGGAAAATATCTAAGTGTTGTTTATTTCTGTCAACGGGAAAATGACATTTGTTGCAAAACAACTAAAATTGTTTCTTAAAGCATTCAAGTGCAGTTCACTTCTAATATTCAGCAGAAACTTGAATAACTTACATTTATTAGTCTATAAACAAAGTGTGGTAGGAAAACACATTCTTTGGACTTGGACAGTTCTGCAGCTGCTCTGCTCCAGGTGAACTAAACTGCGTGTGTCTGTTTCCTTATCAGTAAAATGGGCGCAAACCCCACAGGCGCAATGCAGACATTAAATTGTGCAGTGTAGATGAAATAAATGTCAGATAAAGGGTTTCATTTATTAATATTTCCTTCTCCAATGCCTTTTTATCACAGTTTTCTCTAACACATGACAGTTCTGAATTCCTGTTAGATTAATAAATAAGATTTTCCAAACGTGAGCTGGAAATGGCAGGGAATGCAACAGGGTGAGTGATGTTTCCTAGTAATTCTCAAAACAGTCAACCACGTTTAGGTCCATGATCAACTAAGAGCACTGAGAGCCTCGCGTCCACGACTTCAGCGCGGGGTGTCGGCTCATGCTGAAAACACATACTGCTTTTTATGTCTTCCTAAAGGGAAGTAGATCAAAGTAGGTTTAAAAGCCATTGTCTTGGGTCCTAGATGAGATCTGTTCCTGACTGAAGAGGTCTGCACAAATTGTGAAGTATTTTATTCTTCTTATTTTCACTCATACAGGAAGAAAGATTTGTGCGTCAGGCTAACACACAGGCGCACACAGAAACACGGACACACGCACGCACACACAAGGAGTCTCTCGAAGCTAAATATACTGTTTTGGTTCCTGGGGTTCCTATTTCATGAATTTCATGCTAATAATATATAATCAAATCCCTGGGAAGGTTTAACAGCAGAGGAAGTATAAACAGAGATTTTACTTACCTCTAATTTGATTCCTGGTTATCCAGCAGTCCTTTAGAGCCGACGGTTATTATCCATGTGTATTTCCATTTAAGACGTGCCAGCTGGGCCCCGTTCTCATCTGAGAATTGTAACAGCTGTCCCAGAGGAAAATAAAAGCATGTCACTTTAAATTTTATAGCAGGGCCAAAGAAATGTCAGATTCCTGCCTCAGCTGCACAGCGACACGCATTATATTTGACCTGAACACATCCCATCAATTCATGTTCATGAGAAAATTACTCCTTGGATTTACTCGATTCCTGTTCTTTATCCAATTTCTTACATAAAAAAGCAATTTGATCTCCTCTTCAATAGCCTCTATATAAATATCACCTGCAACACCAGCATGCTAATGTCGTGGAAGTTTGATGATAGTTTTTGAAATGCTGGACAGAGTGTTCCTCTCTCGCTTCCTGTACTACACAAAATTCACAATCTAATCAATGTTAATTAGTCGTGCTGGTTCTCTTCTAAAATGCATTACACTTCTCTTTTGATAAATTTTAAATTACATGAAATAAGTCTTTTTTCCCTTTATGAATTTTTTCAGACCTAAGTACACAACTGCTGTATGAATGTTTTGAATGTTGCTTTCTATAACACTGACTTTCCGAGCGTATTAAATATATTCTTTGAGTTACGGGCTTCCAAATTCCTCACTGGTCAGATTTTGATGAGTTGTTTTTAATTTTGGCTTGACTTTTATGTATTGCCTCTGTAAGATGAAGTTTCATCCCATAGACTCCAAAACAAGGAAGAGGGGAATGCATTTATTTGGGTTCTCATGTTGCACGGACTTGGATATAAATATATACTTTTAATGGCAATTTCTGACAGGTATATATGAGCATGCACCCTAGTCCTGGTGCTGTAAGATAGTCTTCTATCAGGAATGGAAAAAAAGTACTTAAAAATGACCAGAGGAGCATAAATGAGAAAGTAACTATGCTAGCAGCTTGGTACAAGCCACAGATAGAAGGAAACGTTTGAGCTTGGTCTGTGAGGATGGGTATTATCTGATGTCTGCAGCAATTGCAGTATAATGACAGGAAAGGTGTACATCTGGAGAGAAGACTGGCGTGAGCAAAGACAGGCAGCTGTGTCTAGAAATCCAGAGGGATCAGCACTGGACAGAGGAGGTGGAACATGCGGCCCACTGATCCCCTTTTCATTACATAATGGCCTTCTTTGTGCCTTTTTACTGTTGTTTTAAAGTCTGTTTTATCTGACACAAGCATAGCTACTCCTGCCCACTTTCGATGTCCCCTTGTTTGAAAATACTATCAGAAATACTGTGGAGTGGAATCCGCTCACAAGTATTTGGCCATGACAAGCCAAGAATTCTAGTCTATGCCTCGCTGACGACACTGGCCACCAGCATTCACGCTGGCAATCAAACCTTCCCTTAGATCCTGCCCGGGTGTCTAATTTTCCTCCCTTTCCAGCCACATCTCAAATACAGAAAAGTGTATATCAATTTCCACGGGACTACTGCAGCAATTGTTTGTCGTGACTTCTACGAGGCCATGTGCTGCCTTTTCATCTATGTTCCCAGGAATCTTGCAAGTGACGGGCACCAGAGCATGTGTGTTGAATGACTACGTTAGCCAAATAAATGACAGTAAATGATGAATTAAGGGAACTGGAAACGTGAGATCAGATTTCGGTCTTGGAGCATCATTGTTACGATGCTCATTTCATGGCATTATGATTTCCACTCTCGGGTGCATTTTCCAACAAACTTCAGGACAGAACTCAAGCTGCGTCCCCTCACCACTCTGACATTTCATGTCTGTGTCGGCTGAGCTGCGACAAATTCTCCAATCTTCAAGGAGTCCTTATTTTAAGGCTGCCAATCAAATCACTCCTTTCCTTCCCCTACTTGTGCCTTCTGCCCTCAATCCCAGGTGCAGAATGGTTTACAACTCACACACCCACAGAGGTGCTACCCACTCAGGAGCTGTCCCCTCGTGGCTAGCTGGGCAGGACAGCCAGGCTCTCAGCTGGGCGCCGCAGGACTCGAGCAGACTGGCATTTGACACGGCTTCTGGGACAAATCATGTAGGAACATGATTTCCAAATCTCCTTGTCTAAATGGTGCACCATGGCCCAGCACAGAGTAAGAGAACGGACATCACTGATCATGGTCCGTTTAAAATTATGAGATGGATCGAGAAAGAAAATTTGAATATTCCAGAGGTTCACAGAACTGAAGTTCCTCAAACTGCCTGAGAACTTCAGGCAGTATTAGGGGAGAAAAAAGCGAAGAACAAGTCAGGGGTGCCATTACTGCAAAGTAGGGATAATTTAGCGGAATGAGCAGCCCAGTGGTTTGATGGAGGTCGCAGGTGGGTGTCTCATCTAAACAGCAAACCACAGCTGGAGAATTTTAAGAGTTGGAAATGGAAGGGCTGAAATTGTTATGCTTGACAAGTGGTGTTTTGTTTTGTTTTGTTTTATTGCTTTTAGCCATTCTTGTGAATTTCTAATAGCAGTTTCCCTTCCATTCTTCACCAGGAAGCCGTCTTCTTGCTGCAGTTTCGTCCCAAGGCAGAACTTACTCTGCTGGGGAAAAAAAATGCAAAGGCAGCTTCTTGACTCTGGGACCTACAGACCAGACCCTGGTTCACATCATATTAATAACTTATTCATTGTTTATAAAATACGTTCACAGATATTGTCTCATTTAATCGATACAGCACTGTGATGTAGACACTATACATCATATTTCCAAATATGGTGACTTGAACTTAAGGCATCCTGGTGGCGGTCACATGGTCACCAAATTAAGGAGTAAGGTGACCTTGGACTACTGATTCATAATCACGGTACTCGTTTCCTGATGCTACACAGTGTGATAAATATGAAGTAAAATATCTTTGCATTTGTCTGTGTGAAGGTGCAAATTATCGCTTTTTCTTTCCTAACGTACATATTTACTGTGATATTACAGTTTGGATATGAGGGCTGTAAGTTGACCCTCTCCTAACCGATAAGCACATAAAATTCTCCCCCTTTGTTCACTTTTAACACAACTCATTTTTATTGACCTCATTACTGCTGTTATAATTTTTGCTCCTTTTGTGTGGCAGTTGATACCAAAGTCAGTTTTTACTTATGTAACAGTGACAATTTGGGGTTACCTCTAGGATATAATCCACCACCCTTCTGTTTTTGCACAGGTGACTGCGTATTTCAATGGCAGCACAACATAAGGGTCTGGGGCACAGCTCAAAAGTACACACGACACACATGCACGCACACATACGCGCACACACATGCACACCCATGCACACCCACACACACACACATGCACACACAAATCATGTTCAGAGTCTCTGTGGATTTAGAAAAAATAGAATGATGGAGAACTGACTTTCTATTTCAGAATCCTTTCATAAAATAGTTACCTTCAGAGCCGTGTGATGCCCTTACTTCCTAATGTGCTGTGTTTATTGCAGCATGGTGTAGAGACCTCATGCTAATTATTTAATGCAAGTGTGTGCCCCTTTCGTTCACCTGTGGCATATGCTCCACGGCTGGCCTGCGTGTCACACACTCGGGTACCACTTCCTAAAACAGATGCTTCAAGGAACAAAAGGAGGCATGAATTTAACCTTAATGATAAAAAGTTCAACTCTTTCAAGAAAGGCATTCTAAGAGCTGAATCAAATATTTGATTTTTCACTAAAGTGCAAAATGAAAACCATTTTTAACAAAGGCTGTAGTTAGAGCCAGCTGAACAAGGACTTTAGGAGGACTTTCTATTATTGCCTAAAGTCCAATTTGAAATCACTTAACTTGTCACCTTAGGTGCTTCAGCTATTGATTGGGCATCAATATTTAATCCTCTATTTCTGAAGAAATTGCAACATCATATGCCATCTTCAGTACTTCTTAAAAAATCAACTTCTAGTGTCTATACTTAGAATATAACTTTTAAGATTTTGCTCTTTAAGAGAAAGCACTTTCTGCTAAGATATGTTTTTTGTTGAGTGGCATTTTGGAACTACATATTGGTTTAACTTCTCTTTCGATTCTTATCTTAACCTCTGTGCTCATAGAAGATCAAAATGCTATTAATTTTGCCCTTCTCAAACATCATAACCCATCTGCCCCTTTGCGTTTTAGCCGGTTCCCTGTGAGTCTGGATATCTGACGTTGTCTCAGATGTCCATCTGAATAGGTAGCAAGTTGTCACATCTTATTGATCTCAAGGCATGTACTTACCTGTCTGTGTGAAAGACAAGGTTTCATATTTATTTGCATTGACAGGCTTAAGGTGAGCCAGGTTCTTATTTTTATTAATGTTCATTTGGGGCTCTACGGTATATGTAAAAAAAAGAAAATGTATAGAAATGAGTTTACATAGGAACCAAACCACCAGGAATCCTTTACCATTTAGTTAAAATGTAGTTTTGAAAGATTTTACACATACAAAGAAGCATCAGTTCTCTTGTGTGAAGCCATATATTTATGTTCATAGAAATAATATTCAAAAGATAGCCAATAATATATCCACAGTGACTATTTTTGGTGTTAGAAGTATAGATAAATTTAATTTTCTTCATTTTTAAACTTTTCTTTATAATCATAAAATATGCAAAATTATTGGCCCATACCACATTTAAATGTGTTTCCATATGTTCCTAAATTTGCCTTCAGTCATCTCTATCTGGGCTGCAGTTGCACCCAGAAGGACAAGGACACAACGCCTCACTATAGTGCTTCTCACTGGAACATCACCTCATATATGTAGGTTTGGGGAGAACGCGTGTGGTGTGTGTGTCCACTTGCATGTACGTAAAACGCAAGCATCGCATGCATGACTGACGTAAGACAAGAGGTTTAAAGCAAAACCATGCTTGCATCCGCTGCTTCCCTCGCGTGCTCTGTCTGCTCGTCCCCATCTGGAGGGCGGCTGTAAGGACACACTTGCAGCGAGATGCTGGCCTGGTCTCTATCTGTAGAGCATGTGAGGATAACTCCTAGGAAATGGAAACCTATTTCCGTTAATGACCATGTTTTTGCATAGATACATTTGTGTAGATGTGCTGCCGATAAAGGATTTCAGAACATCTGGAAATGTAGGGTACAACCAGGGAAACCCTTGTTTCCGGGCAGCGTATCTGAATTCCAGGAGAAAGCATGTCCAGCCTTCTCACTAAGCACCTGTGGCTGGACCTGGCCCCAGATAAACTACGGGAGAGTCATCCCCTTCCTCTGTTTTTAGAAGTCTGGAGCGGCGTTCCTAGATTGGCATGGCTGCCCTTCCCCTTTCATGAATTAAGCACTAGGGCAGAATGAATAGGAACTTCTTCCTTCATAATGGAAGCAAAAATCCACTAGTATTTCTTAAGAACCCATTGTACTCTGCAGCTCTTGATTTAATGTTCTACGTGTAGATGGTTCTTGAGCCTCTGAAATTGGTTTGCACGTCCTGAAATGTGTAGTATTCTCAGCCATTACGTACGAGTTCACTGATACTCCATCTCTCTAGACTACAATAAAGTTCTTACGTTTACCTTTACTCAGAAATTGGGAGCTGGCCTTAGCTGTGTGATTGCAAAATTGGCCCCTGTTTTTTTCTCTTTTTCTGCAGCCTCACTCTTTTATAGGAAGCATTTTGGGGTTCCCCCAATCTGGTCTTGAGTTTGAAACTTAACTCATTTTGGCAAATGGAATATGAGCAAACTAACGCAAACCGAAGGTTAAAAGGCACTTATGTGATTATTATGACTCTGCTGGCCCTGCCCTCTGTCACTGCCAGGAGAAGGACCTGCCAAGCCCAGCTCAAAGGTCCCGGGAAAAGGGTGAGAGAAATGAGTAGACTGGAGTTGTTGATGAGAGTCTGATGAACCCATTATGTTTCACTATCAATGTCCAGACACATGAGTGAGCTTCGTGAAGATGAGAAGAACCACTCACCAACCACAGCCTAAATTTCCAGCTTGCACACTCGTGACCTGAATAAAAGTTTATTATCTCATGTGTCAGAAGCCTGTGGTTGTTCCACACACAGCATCACTATGACATTGATGATAATATGTAACATGGCAATAGCACTATCATGCCAAAGTGCTACTTAAACAGAAACCTGACATCTTGGCATTTACTTTGGGACAAAGTGGCAATTGGAAGTTACCAGTGATGAAAAAACTAAGAGAATATTGGAAAATGGTGAGAAAAATGTTATAGAGAGCTGAGAAAATGGCAACCCTAGTTAAATAGTTGAGAAGACTTAGTACCTTATAAAATTAAAAAAAATGAAATGTACTTAATGGCCTATTGAATTTGTATGGGGCTACTGCAAACAGACAAACAATAGTCTCCTGTCTTTTGTTGCTACATTTGAGAAGATACATCAGGAGAGACATTTAATCAATAATGAGCTGGCCAATTTTGAGGCATAATCCAAAGAAATGGCTACATAGAGTCTAAAAATTCTAGAATCTGGGGCTGTTGGAAAATAAGCCTGTTTCTCCTCTTCCTCCTCTCCAGCAAAGAAAATTGTTTCAAGTTAAAACATAGCCTCAGGGTAAAAATGAAATCAATGATTTCTCTTGTTAAGTCATCTGAAAGAACCAAGCTGATGCCTAGTAGACCCTGCCAGCAAAAGGAGAAAAAAAAGAGTTCTAGAAATTTCTGTGTTGTTTCATAGCAGCCTGATACACCCACGATAGCTCTGATTATGTCTAGAAAGGGAAGCTCTGAAACACACAGACACACAGAGATAATAAGGCTTATGGTACATGAGAAATCTCAAATCTGAAACAGAGAAAGTCTTTGTGGATTTTTAGTTGTTGTTATTTTTCACTTTATTTTTATTTTTTTTACTTTTTAAAGTGGTTGTTCTAGAAAAACTAGCAAACAATAGATTAAAATTATTAAAATATAGGAAGGTTTCTGGACCCAAACCTTGCTGTGACTGGAAGCTGCACAGGAGACATGTTTTACAGTGTCTTTATGGAAGAAGTAGAGGCCACATCCAAGGGCAGGGACGAGACCCATCTCCAGATGAAGGAGGACTTTCAACACTTGCTCCTCAGATTTCAGAATCGCTGTGGACCAGTGACGGCTACCTGTATCCGGTTTTTCTTTTCAAATGAAAATGTTAATTATGGCTAAAACGTATCTCTCTCGCCATTGTATATTTGGTGTTTTGGAGGCAAATTCCTTGTCTCTTTACTTCACAGTTATCTGGATGAAGAGGAAGGAAACATGGATCTAAAATAAGTCACAAGGTCTTGGACACCAAACTTAATATGTGCAGAGATGTGGGTAGATCCTAGGGATGGATCTGAGCATTTTTTCCCCAATGGGAGGGATGTCAGTACTTGTGAGCAGAAAACTGACTACAGTAGATTGAAACAACTGGTCGTTCCCAGAGCCCTCGCCCTTTGCAGGGAACATTGCGGTGACTTTCCTCCTTGGTCTGGCCTCTCTGTCAGTGCTGGCTTTGGCCAACCAAGTATGATGCAAGATGGTGCTGGAGAAGTATTTGTGCAATTGGATTTGCTCTCGCTCTTGGCAAGATTCATCATTATGGGAAAGACATAAACAAGCTACCGCTTTCATCCTAGGAGGGAGATTAAAGGTCATGTGTAGGCCGGATGCAGTGGTTCATGCATGTAATCCCAACACTCTGGGAAGCCAAGGCGGAAGGATAGCTTGAGGTCAGGAGTTTGAGACCAACTGAGCAAGAGTGGAGACCCCATCTCTACTAAACATAGAAAAATTAGCTGGG
>CAUYSK010113645.1:0-46859 GCA_963575035.1 Avahi laniger
TGGTTCATGCTATGCTTTGTCTTGGAGGCTTTGAAGGCTGCCTCTGTGCAGAGGCATGCTTGCCTATTAGAACTGCTTAGTTTGGGTGTAAGCCTCAAGCCCAGAGCTCTATCATCTCATGCTCCTGTTCTGTTATTGGCACTGGGTCAGTGAAGGAGCCAAGATCCCTGTCCTCAAGGAAGCTAGCAGGGGGATCAGAGTCACAGATATGGCAGGAAGCATCCAAGATGGACCAAGACTTCCACCCCATGTAAGTCCTATGCATAAGATCACCAATTTTTTCCATCATGTAGCAAAAGGATTATCCTGGGTGGGCCTGACTCGACCAGTTACGTGAGTCCTTTAAACCCTTCACAGGAGCTCTTTAGTCACAGGAGGTCAGACCCAAAGCACAAGGATTCAACATACCATCGCTGGCTTGAAGCTGGAGGGGGCCACGTGCATGGCACAGGATGCAGGAGCCCTTGAGGGGCCGAGCAGTCCCTGGTGGACAGCTATCAAGGAAGAGATGACCCAGTTCTAGAAATGTAGGACTGAAATATGACAGCAAGGACAAGCTCAGAAGCTGGCATCCCCAGGATCCTTCAGATGATGCAACCCCACTGGCACCTTCGGACGCTGGAGCAGGAAGCCACCGCTGTGCCTGGCTTACTGGCCCACAGGATGATCTAGGGAGTCGTTTTAAGGTGCCACGTTTGCTGTGCAATAGGAAACAAGCTGCTTGGAGCCAGTTCTGTGCTTTGTCATCACAGCAATTAAGTATCTTACAGGGGAACCCTAAGCTTGGTCATGGGGATTTTTGGCAGCCCTTCAGGTTGGTACAGTTCAGTCTCTGTTCTGTCACAGCGAGTAAAGCCAGAAGCTTGAAACGGTGCTGAAAGAGGTTCACTGGACCAGGAATGAATTGGGTCAATTTACCCAGCTGAGGTTGGGAGCTGTCGACATGGATTTCGAGGGCCCTCTGTTAGCTGACATCCACCCAGGGTCTCCGTTTCAGTCTGTTCATTGATGCCTACATCACCTGGACTGAGTAGAGGGCCTCTTGAAGTTTACAGCTGGCATCTCCTAGTCTGGAGCCAAGTTTGCATTGATAACGGTTCCTACCATGAGGACGTGAATCTTACTACGAAAGTGGGTAAGAAAAAGAACGTCGTGAATCAGAACCTTGGTCTATGCTTAGGGCTAAGTCCTCTTGGAGGACTAGATCAGGAAGACGACCCAATATTTGAAGGATTTGTGAGTGCCTGTTGTAGGCTAGGAAAATTCGGTTCACCATTAAGGGTATCCCATGATGGAAGAGACTTAGGGCATGTCTGGTATGTGCAGCTTCATTTTGTCTTTGACGTTCCACGGATTCAGCAGGAAGTTCTCTCTCCAAGAGGGCCAAGCAGACATCAGAAACCCAATGCTGGGGCAAAAAGCTTCCCTTGAGAGAAAAAGCTACACACCTTGCTTGCAGAACAGCCTCTAAGCCAGCCAAGTCTTGACTCGAGAACAAGAGTTAGTGTTATCTTCAGCCCAAGCTGTTTAGCCTGGTAAGGACTGGATTTGGACTGACAAGTGATTCAATATGCGGACACATGTGAACTCGAGTCTATGCTCCCCCCCCAAGACCACCTCTCCAGTTGACGGTGGAATAGCCGAGGCACACTCATCACCTCGCCTGAGGTTCAGCCCCAAGTTCCCCCTCCTCCATTCTAGAATACACTCTAGTGCTTGACTGTCTTGCTGCCAGGGTGTTCCTGCCGTGTGGACAAACCAACAGCCCAGTGTTCAGTCTGCCTGGAGATGAGCCACATAACATGGGATCTTGGTCTATTCCATGGTGATTAGGGGAATTATCCTCACCCCAAGTAGGGGCCATGTCTTAAGCGCTTCTGCAGAACTGTGGTGTCTGACATCTGACCTCTGCCTTCTAATCGCAGCTCACTTGGGCTCTAGGACAGTCTTGTTTCTTTGCAGTCTGTTCCATCTAGCCTCCAAGTCTACTCATTAGGCCTTCCCCCCTGCTTAGAGGGCTTCCAGGGATTGGAGTGTAGTGATACCTTGGGCTAAGGGAGGTCAGGAGACAGGAGGAGCCCACAGGAGACTGCCTATGAAGGCTTCACATAAGAGGGTTCCATCGCGTTTGAAAAGATTGGTCCGTCGACCCTTCTAACCCACCCCACCACCCCGATTAGGTCAGGCTTACTGAAGCTGGGACTCCTTTCTAGTGGCTGGTGCATGGTATGTCCCAAGTTCTGAGAGGACATGAAAGCAGGTGCACCTACTGTAGACCCACAGTGAGGTGTCAGAGCAAGGCTCAGGTAGGGACCTGGAAACTGAGCTCAAGAGTGCCGGACTGGACATGGTCCTGCAGGTTGCCTCCACCAAAACCCAGGTGTGCATGCCCTTGTAGCCTCACTATCGATCACTTCAGTTTCTAGGTGACACTTCATTGTGTGGACAGCTGCCCGATCCCTCCTCCGGTTCTCAATCGATTCCATGCCAGAATTAAGTGTTGAAGGCATGATTTATTTATCTCTAATGGAAATAAAGAGACTCGAGGCATCAGCAAATCAATTAACAGATGTTTCATCAGGGGCCCCCCTCCTCTCAGGCAAAAGTAGGAAGGTTGAGGTGGGAGTAGAGAGAGGACCTGAAGGTCTCAGGCAGTTATTGCTGACCTGGGTCAGGTTACAGCTGACAGCCCCAGCTCAGATCTTGAGCACTTTCCCAAATAGGCCTCAGTTTCCCCTACTTGCATAGAAGAGGGGAGACGATGAAGGTTTTGCTGAATAATCCAAGGACCCTTTTCCAGTCCTTGTTTTTAGTTATTAGGGAACTTGAAGCTTTCGGGGACTCTTGCTAACAGCTGGAAGTTAGCAAAGCAATTGGAGCTGACTAGCTCAAGCACCTTCAGGTGTTTTGAAAAAGCCTTTAATTTTACAGTATAAGCAATTCACACCTGGAGGCAGTTGTATCTTGCCATGATCAGCACAGCATCTTAGACTTGCATCTGAAGTCAGTCTTGATCTCACTTGGTGTCAGTAACCCATGCTCAACTGGAGCGTGAAGTGTAGAAGTTAGCCTGCAAAGCTCTTGACATCTCTACCTGTGACTTGGTTTTTACCTCAGTCACTTGTGTCCGACTTGCTTCAGCAAGTTGAACTGTATGTTTGACTGTGTACCTAGTGGTCCACTTGGACTCGAGTTGCGAGGTCTGTTCACGGAGCTCTTCAAGAGCCAAGAGGTCAGGTTTCAGCTTTGCTTTTCAGCCCTGTTAATGACTTTGCCCCTTTCCCATGGGTCACTGCGCCATCTGAAGCCTTGTGTTACCTGAAGAACCTTATGTACTCGGTTACTCTTGCCTCCTAGAGGCAGAAGTGTCACTTGATCTGACTTGTACCAAGCAGTTGTGTAGCTACCGTCAGTGGCTCAGCCCCAGCAGCATTAAGTGTTCTGCAGCTTGTTGCTTGTGTCCTACACCCCCAGGCTTCCCTATCTCTGTTGTTACCACCACCTGCCCAGCCCAGACCTCGATTTCTAGCATTTGCTCCTTGTTCAATTCATGCCTAGCGTTTTCCCTTCTGCAAATCCTGTTACCTCTGAGGAACCCATTTGTCTCATCATCCTCACTGCTTCTGATTCAAGTCCCACCTCTCACACCTGGATAACTGGAATAGCTTCCTGACATCCCAGCTTCTCGCTTCCCTGAAATCCACTTTGAGATCTGCCAGTGATTGCATCAGAGCAGAACACTACCTTTGTGATAAAGCTCAAGTTCTTTGACACTGGCAGAGTCCTTCAGAACTTATCCCACCTCTGCCCTCATCCAACTGCACACTGCCCCCCATGTATGTGTTGCACCTGTTACACCAGCCTTTTGACTGTCCTAAGCTCATTCCTGCCTCAGGACCCTTGCACCAGCTGTTCCTTCTACTTTGGATGCTCCGAGATCTCTGCAGACTCCATTTGTTTAGGCATCTGCTCAGATATTACTTCTCACGTCTTCTCTGACCAGATCTAGACTTGCAGTGAACTCTATTACCAGATTCAGGCACAGAGGCATGAGTTGTGTGAGCCGTGTGCAGAATGGAGTATTACTGCACAGAGGTATGGGATTCTCCACGTTTTAGTCTTACTCCAGAAGTAAAAGAAAGCCTCAGGCATGTGACAGCCTTGCAGCAGACAGGGATCCTCCGGGGAATCTCTCGGAAGAATCACTTAGCATGTTTCAGGATAGCTTGGACACTTCCTGGAAACGTTTTTAGTGACGTTTAGTCCTGTACTAAAAACTAGTTACACAAATGGAGACTGGCTCCCTAAGTCAAACTCATGGCAAGAACCAGAGTAGATCAACCCTGAATCCGAGTTCACAGAAGTGAGACTATTCTGTCCTCTTGTTCCTGGCTCTGGCTGGTATGTAGCAATACTTCGAGTTTGAGCTACTTCCATCTCCCCTTTAACCCCTACATGCCATTTTAAGTTGGCTCGAGTGAAACATGCTTCGAAGACACTTAGTCCGACTTACGTCGGAGGACAACTGGAGGTTAGAGACCAGCCCCGGGACAGGCCCACTGTTCTTCAGCCCAGCCTCTGCTGTATTCACCATCATATCACCCATTGAAAGTCTCAGACTCCTGGACTTCAGCTTCATACTCGGTCTTCCCAGAGTTCTAGTGCCACACAAGGCAGAGAAAGGTAGGAGCCTTCAGTGGCTGTGACAGCATCAGAACCAATCGGCCCCTCTGATCCACCTACGAGGCCCTAGAAGGCCATTAAATCCATTCAACTGCCAGGAACCCAACACTAACAACTGGTACCAGGCCAGGGCAGTCGGGTAGAACAAGATGTTGTACTGAAGTTAGGCGTTATCTGGGGGAGGAAGGCGGTAGCCAGCAAGTTAGGATGTGTAGCAATAGTGGAGTTCTCGTGCATCTCTGGGGCACAATGAATGCATCACGAGATAGTGCTGCACATACGAAGTGTCAGGCACAATACAAAGACCAAGA
The DNA here is from genome assembly GCA_963575035.1 of Avahi laniger. Classification (NCBI taxonomy): domain Eukaryota; kingdom Metazoa; phylum Chordata; class Mammalia; order Primates; family Indriidae; genus Avahi; species Avahi laniger. Next base: position 4,995 of record CAUYSK010113645.1, read on the forward strand.
CTTTGGTAGCCACAGTTGCCATCGTGACGAGAGGTCAGCAAGCACATGGAATTAGACAGTGCCATGGAGGTGGTTCCACTCAGTTTGCCAGTTGTAGGTCACAGGACCCAGGGGAGTGGCTCCCTCAGATTCCCACGTAACAAGGGCACAGAGCACCTGGTTGATTGGGTTGTCATGGCAATCTTTGGAGAGCAAATCTGACGGGGCCAGGTTGAGGTCGAGTCGATCCCGAGTTAGTCCTGGAGTCTCTAAGAAAGACAGTCGAGTACAGAGCCAAGCTTAGGCTTCAGCTTCAGAGTCCCCTCTGACGCAGAGGCAGGTCGGTGCTTCACACAAGGCGTGACCACGTGGAGCCGTTAGCTGGTCAGGAGAAGGGAAGTAGTCATCCCAGAGCCACCCAGTGCAATTCTGGGCTATCCGCCCCTCTTATCTACGAGCTGCACGAGGGGAGGTAAGATGCAGGTGACAAGGCCACCTGTCTGCTCTCATTCTAACTTGTGCCCATAAGCCCGGAATCTGTTGATTCAAGCTTACAATCCCCTTTAAGGTATGAAGGCAGGCTATTTCTGTGCATGGTCCAGAATCGGGTCAGGAGTTTATGATTCTAGGGGCCTCACACTCCCACCTGCATTTGTTTCCTCTAAGAAGCAGGAGGCTCCCCTGTAAGTACAGCCCCATCACCCGCCACAGAACATGATCTTTCCACTCCAACTCTGCCTTTTCAAACTCACTTTTAGTCCCTAGATTAGAGTTCCTGTGAGAGCCACTTAGTTGTACATCAAGCATGTTAACAGGACACAAGGGACACAAAGCCACACCATCTGTCAGCATAGCCTCGGCTACCAGAGCCTCAAGACCTCCTCAGTCCAGTCAGCTGTGGCTGGGGCTGCCAGCTACTCTGGTGCAGCCCACTTCTTTAGTTAGGGCCGAGTAGTTCTGCCCAAGTAAAAGCTGGAGCCCCAGAAAGCATCGAGTCTAACTTGGGAAGTCAGGTAGGTCATCGTGACTGCAGACCTTCAAGGTGAGTGAAGGATGAGGTTTGGACCTGCCCATCCTAGTGATGGCAGGGACAAAGATGACAGGGCATCAGAACCCTTGGTCTCACCTTCTCCCTCCATATGGGTCAGAGACCACTGTTCTTGGGCCTAAGGCTTGACATCCTCAGGGCTGCGACCTGGGAAGGCTGGTACCAGCTTAGGGTCAGCCTTAGGGTGCAGTCTGCCCCTGCTGACAGGTAAGCCCTTGCTCCCAAGAGGATCAGTCTAGTGGGGGAGGATAGATTATACTAGAGCCAAGTGAGTGCATAGGCACGTGATGTTTGAGGCTCACACTCAGCCCTTCCCATTCCAGATGCAGCAGAGACAGGCAGTGCCAGGCAGGGATGGCATCTTCACTTATGCAGACTTGTTTCTGCCCCAAGGTGCATCTTGCTAGATGCACATGCAAGACTTGAGTGTCGCGTTTGCAACCCAGTTCAACCCTCAGGGTGAGGCAATGGCTCCATCTCCCATATCCTGGGAGGACAATTCTATAACATGTTTGCCTTCTTCCCAGGTGGCCCCAGTGGGTAAGACATCCAGTTGCTTGCAGAACCAACTTTAGTACTTTTATTTCAGTTTTCCTATTCTTGCCTTGAGGGGCACTTTCTTCTCATGCTTCTCAAGATCACCTCCTTAACAAGCTACCTGCTGCCCCAGGACCATGTCTCAGGATTTTACTTTCAAGTGAGCCCAAGTTAGAACGTGGGTCAGTAGGGTATACACAATGCAGAGATAACAGGCCTTAGGGAAGCCAGAATCCTAGTCCAGGGAAAGTAGGATTTTGCATTATAGGAACCCTTCTCATAGCCTGGGAGGTTACAGGCTGGGTTGTGTACGTAGTACCCAAGGGCACTTGTAGTGAAAGACCACATATTTTAGTAGGCTGTTCTCCCATAGAGAGGGGCTTGAACTCATAGGACAGTTGAGCAGAGAAGATTAGTGATCAAGAGGTCACATATGCTATGCCAACTAATTCTAGAGTACATTAGTAAAAACTCAAGACAGCCCACAGACTCAATCTTGGGATTACAAGACATCTCTAGGTGATCCTGTTTCTTATGCCTAGAGTCATGTCATTTAGGAGGAGCCCACTTCCACGGGAACAGGAGCATGTGTTAAAACCACGGCCACTTCCCTCTGCCTCAGCTTTGGCTTTTGTAAGGGCTGTGACGTCCTTAGACTCGTTCCTGCAGTAGGAAATATCAGGTCTTCCTCTGCCATGAGGACTTCGTCAGAAGCCTGGGCCTCATGCCCACTGTTCACATCCCTGCCACCCAGCCTCCCAGCCCTTGTGGGGGAGGCGTGCCTGCCCACCAACCCAGACTGTCAGGACTTACAAGGCCAACGCAGCCTCATTTGCCCATTAGGGCCTGAGCCAAGGGCTTGACCACACTAGCCACACCCCTTCTTGCATCTCACGTTTTGGTATTGCCACATAGGCAATCCTAAGCCCCCTTTTAAGGGCCATCGTTGGAAGTTCAGGGTGTCACTTGGAGGTGACCAGGCAAGATGTGTTAGGTGCCCACTAGAAATACCCCATGGCTAAGAGCTATGAGCAGAGCGCGCACCCAGCCATGTGGCTTAGTCCTGGACGTGTGATAAGGCAGTCAGCAGTGTCTGACATCACGCATGCATGCTCATAACATCCATACAGGTCACCACTGCTTTTGCAGAGGCTCAATCCAGAGGACACGACTCAGTGTTTTTGCCATGGGAATGGGCAGAGAGGCAGAAGCTCAGGAGGGAAGCTAAGAGGTGCCTAGTAAGTGGCATTAGTTCTACTTGAATTAACTTAAGCCAAGGCATCAATAACTTTCGTCTGAGCATCTCACTTGAGCACAAACAACTTTCCTAGTGGCAGCTAGTGCCTTTTGAGTACAGGCTAAGTCTAACACCTGTTAGTCAAACAGGAAGACTCACTAGGCTAGAGCCAAGACTGCTCCCAGGTGCTTGGACTTAGCTAGCGGTAGCAATGAGGACTTAAGGATGCCACACAGAATAGGTACACTGGTCCCTCTCTCTGTTCCCAAAATAGCCCTTTTCCTCATCTAAAAAGTGAGGCTCCCGCTTTGCACAAGCGGTCACCGTCTCGCTGTGGTTTTAAGAGGCTCTCGCAGAAAACGTGTTAGCTCTGTGCTAATATCTGAGCCACCAGGCACCCCCCCCATCCTTCTTTCCACCTCTTAAGGATCTGAGTTCAGAAGAAACAGCTGAGTTCAGCAGCAAGAGAAAGCATCCATAGCGATGCTGGGGGCACAGCCAACATCCTCTGCCAGCAGCTGTTACCGAGAGGTTTGCTCTGCTTGCACGGGCCTGGAAGCGGGTGAAATAGCACCTTCCGATTTGAGGCTCAAGCCCTTCAGGAATTAGTTTTCACCGAGCTCACCTTTTGTGGTAACTTATTTAACTATAGGCCTTCTAACACAGATGTGACCAGGTGAACGATGGAGACTTACACCGAGTCCATAACCAGGTACTACACCCCCACGTTGCAATGGGGAAGCGTCAACACGAGAAGTCAGGCAACTTGCCCAGGGTCCACAGAGCTGAGACTCCAACTCAGGCAACCTGGCCTTTGAGGCTGGGCACTTAGCCCTGAACCCAACTGAGAATTCAGCGAGCTTTCAGCTGTGCTTAAGAGCTCTCCTTGCTGCTACTTGTTAGCACTGATTGGCTTTAATTGCTGTAGTAACTTGGAAGAAGTAGATGCCTCTCAGACTGGAGCATTGTAGAGTTACTGCTACCACTAAAGCCTCTTTCCCCCCCGTCAATAGAGGGGCCCAGAGAAGCTTCTGACCTGGTCTGGGGTCTGCTCACAGCTAGGACTTCAGTTGCTGTTAGCGTTCTTAGCCATCTCCCCCCACCCTTCGTTAAGTGGGCCCGAGAGCCCAGCACCCTTGCAGAGTTATGTAGCAGACAGCAGAGTCCTGCCCCGTAGGAACAGAAAGAACCCCACTCCGAGAGGAGTGTTAGAACACGGGGCTCCCAGGGTCACCACATGTCCTCCTCTGCCGGGCAGTCCAGCTAACAGAGGACCTGTGCTTGCATTCCCAGCCCCCACCAGCTCACAGGTACGTGATTAAGGCATAGGGTCCTCATTGTGGGTTGAGACTTTGAGAGTTCAGAGGCAGAGAAACAGTTTCTTGGAAGCTTCAGAGAGCAAGAACAGGCTTTCGCTAGTTGAGCAGGCTCCGGCCAGACAGCTTTACTCTTTTCCTTCCCCCCGCTTTAGTCCTCCACTGATAGGAATGCCAGAGCCCAGTAAAGCAAGAGAGTGAAGAAAGACAAGTTTCCCTCTTGACTCTAAGCCTCCCAGACTCGGACTTCAAGCATCCTTCCCGCCCCTAGTTCAAAGCAACTTCAGTATCGCTGTTTTCCCTCCCCAAGCCAGAAAAACTTGAGATTGCCTCTGAATCTACTCAAACGTCAGAACATCTCAAAAGGTAGGTAGAAAGCAAGCGTAGCTTAGAACATAGAAAGAAAGCTCTTCCCGCAGCAGTCTCGAGAGCAAAGACTACAGTGGAGGCTGGAGGCGGTCCTTTTAACGCTCCCCTTGGTGCGTGCGTCACTGCCCATTGGCTGGCTGCGTCCCTCCCCAATGCCGCTCTCCTGGGCTTAACGAGCAGCTCACCTGCTGCTTATAAATAACGTGGCCATAAGCTTTCAGTTCATGCCCTCTACTTTGGTATAATTACTGACAATGCTGCCTTCTACTCCCAAATGTATCTTGTTTTGACAATAAGTGATCCTGTTTATTAAAGGAAGGTGTGTGTCCTCCTATACCCATCCTGAGCCTTGCAGAAAAACTCTCCCACCAGGAGGTCCACATTAAAGACAAAACCACGTGCAAGTGGCAGAAGGTGGTGTTATGAGACCATTGTTGGGATTTCTCCCGCTCCTGTAAACAATCCCGGCTATGGGCTTGGTTTCCCAAAGCCCACCTAGACCCTGCCTAACATAACTCGCCCCCCGTTTACACACCTGGCCTCTTTCTTGCCACCCTCTGGGTGCCTGGATGCTAATAATTTTTTTAAACTCAGGATGCTTTCTTGATAAGTAGATGTGGGGTTTTCACCCGTGGTTTTGTTTCAATCCTTATTAGACTGTTTGTACTTTAATCTGCACTGCCCTGAGTCAAATCCCAGCTCTGCCACCGGACTAGCTGTGAACTCTGGTTCAGTTAATTTGTCTTTCTTTGCCTCAGTTTCCCAATCTGAAAATAGGGTACTCCTCATAAACTAGGGATGTTATGAGAATTAAACGAGTTAATATTCGTAAGTCTTTAGAGCAGTACATGGAATATAATAAGTGCTATAAAAGGTCTGTTCATTACAAATAACAGTATAGGGGAAAGAAACAGAACTGATATGTAAGTTCCTTCTGTGAGGCGGCTGATGAGCTTTAATTGACTTCAGGCATGCCTCGTGCAGGAATTACTATTATCCACATTCCCACTTCACAGAAAATAAAAATTTAGAGGGTGAGACACGTGCACAAGATCACCCAACAAGAAAGTGGCAGGTTTGGCTTTGAACTTGGGTCTAGTGAGTTCCAAATCCCATACTCTTTCTCCTGCACCACTGAGCTCATGTTCTATTTAAGCTAAACTTAAGACTCCCAAACTCCAAGGCCACCTCCTAGTTCCGGCACAGAGGAATTTGCTGAGGTCTGAGTTTCCACTATTTATAGCTTTCCTGATTGTGTGCACTTTGATCAGGTCGCCTCTTTGGACATCCTATTTCTAGACTGACAGGGAACGTGATTTAGACGATGAGCGTCTTATGTATGCGCCCTTCTTGAGGGTTGCTCCGGATACTTTTTGGAAGTATGTGGGGCAGAAGACCATAAAGGAGGGATCATTCCATTCTCTTGTTGTTAAAAATAATTAAATTTAACCAGTCTTAGGGAAATATAAAGTTTAGCAGGATACATGGTAATTATTAACAAGGGAGCTGCCCCAAGGTCAGCACTGTGGAGGCAGGGGTTTTGGGATTTTTGTCTGTTTCCTTCATGGCTGCGTCTCTAGTGCCCAGAACAGTGCCTGGCACATAGTAAGTGCTCAGTAAGTACGTTGCCTCAGTAAATGAAAATGAATATATGATTGCACGAATGAGCAGAGAATGAAGGAAACAGTGTCACAGAAAGGATAAGAAGATAAGCTTTGGCACCAGGCAGATTTGGATTCAAACTCTAGCTCTGTCCTGGGTGGTCCATGACCAGGAAAACCCCCAGTCTGGGTAAGACAGGACAGTCGATCACCCTATCCCTTAATCACTAGATGCACACACAGCCTTGGGCAAGTTCCTCGACTTCTCTGAGCCTCAGTTCCCTCAGCTATCAATGAGAATAACAATATTATGTACCTCGTAAGGTTATTGTGAGAATTGAATGAGATAATGTGCATTGACTACTTCACAGTGCTTAGCACATAGTAGGTACAATTGGTAGCTATTACTATTACCATTACTTCTATTGACTTTCTAGGTCTTGAGAATGTGCCCACTTCCTAATAGTTGCTGCTGACTCTGCTTAAATTAAGATCCTTTATTTCATGGCAGGGGGCGGGGGAGGTGAGCTACAAACATCAGGAATAATGTCTCTTGGACATCTCCCCCCGCCCCCCCGAGAGAAGTGGTCTCACCCACTTCCCCTTTGGCAGCTTTTTTAGCAATCGTATCTGGCTGTTGCGTGCTGATTTCCAACAGATGTTCCTCTAATGAACCACAGTGTAATCTCAGGGCCTTAATATAGTGCTGGGGTGTGATAAGTTCGAAATGGCTGTCATCGTTGCCCGCGAGGATGGTCTGCTCATTGTTTGGGACCGTCTTCCTCTGATAGCTATGTGAAGGGGAATTTATTTTCTTCCATCACCTCTTTGCCCCATACACCCGCCCCCCACCCTGGGCCCCAGTCGTTCATATTAAAAGTCTGCCTAGGAACCTTCTAGAAAGTGCTCAGTGTACTATTATGAGGGGGATGACAGAGGCAGGAAATTGGGAGAGAGTAGTGGTTCAACCGAAGCCTGAAATCAATATTTTCCCGGCTGCAAACATGCAGATTCTCTGACTCTTGGGAGAGGGGCAGCCTCCTGGGGGACCCGAGACAGATGTTCCCTAAGCAGGTGGTATCGGGCGTCTGGGACAGGAAGGAGCTGGTACAGCACAGCTTGAGGCTCAGCAGGACATCCATTTACAATGCCCTGGGGGCGTAGAAGAGGAGCCAGACACCTTCGGGACTAGCAGAGAGAAGCCAGGGATGGGGAGATGTTTCTAGCCCCTGTCTGGTCATGTCTTGTTCGTCTGGATGATCTTGGAGTCCCAGCTGGGGCACGGGAGAAGTGGAGGATCTCACCCTTTGAGCAGCAAGCCTTACTGAAGGTTTTCTATGTGCCCAGTATTGTGCCAGGCACTGGGCACATCAAGTTCAGTAAAACACAGAGCCTGTCACGAGGACATAACAACAAACAGCTCATTGAGAGAGGGCCAGCACCTCCACCCTCTGGCTGGGTCTGTTTCCTATTTGGGATTTCATCAACCAACAGCAAGAGACTAGAGGCTATTTCTCATAATACATGATTTTTGCCTTGAATGATAATATTAATAACATCAATAAATAGCAACAAACATTCCTGAGTTCTTGCTAAGACATAAGCACGGGGCTAAGTGTTTCACGTACATTTTTCCATTTAATTTTCATATTAACATCATAATAAATTCATCCCCACTTGGTAGGTAACTAAGGCTTAGACAAGTTAAATCATTTGACCAAAGTCATATAAGCCAATGAGTGGCCAAGACAGTATTTGAACCTGAAGCCATCTGGCTCTAAAACCTAATTTTAACCACTCCACTAAAGTATACATTTAAAGTCTGGCTACTCAGAATTTCCAGTTGTTAGCTTACTAGAAAAAAGAATAAATTTATTTCCTTATAATACACTTAAAGAACATTTAGCTTCATGCTTAATAAAAGAATGGGGCTGGATTTTTCATTATGTAATCAGAGCGACATAAAGAATCCAAAGAATCCATCACGGAGAGATTTCTCATTTTATAGGAATTAACCTGCGATCCATGCTCCTTCTTCCTGCAGTAAGCTCTGCAATACCCTCATATTCGCTTGGGGGAAATTTAATCCATATAGAATTCACACCGCACAGCAACCACCCCTATAGAAAAGCCCTTGAAATTATTCCTGTATGGAAATATCATTGCTATCCACAATATTCGAAGAAGGTGGGAGAAAAGTTAAAAACCAAATGCAGCGGTAAGAAAGGAGAGCATAAATAATTCTCTCCCTGCATTGTCAATGAATTAGACTAGCGGTCGGCAATCTTTTTCTGCAAAGGGCCAGGTGGATACTGTTTTAGGCTTGGTGGGCCGTACAGTCTCCATTGTGACTTCTCAACTCTGCTGCTGTAGTGAGGAAGCAGCCGTAGACATTATGTAAACAAATGTACGTGGCTGTGTTACAATAAAACTTTATTTACAAAAACAGGTGGTGAGCCCTGAATTAGTTGGTAACATACAACTGGGAAGATTTAAATTCAGTGACATTACCCTACAATATATAATTTTTTTTCCCAAACTGAAGTATAATATCAAAATAAATAGTTCTCATAAATAGCATTAATTGAAAGCTTTTAAAGGTCATGTTCCCTCTGTGTGTTATCTCATTGAACACTGTCTCCAGTTTTATGATCTAACGGCTGTCATTGTCACTTCCAGCTCTAGAACGGTGACTCCACATAAAAGGGGCTCACCCACTCCTGGCTGAATGAGTAAGTGTCCATTTTAAGGATGAGGAAATAGAGGCTCAGCATGTTTAGTCATTTGCCCCAAGTAATTGAGCACATAATAAGTACTAAACAAATGTTAGCCCCAAGATTGAACCACAGTTTGAAGCTACACAGTCTGACTCCAGAACTAACCCATCACTTTAACGCAGTGAGCTGACACCTGCTCCTCTCTGGTATTGTCTGAGTCACTAACTCCAAGCCTTTGGTTTACCAATCCTACTTCTGGAAGGATCCCCTTTTTCTTCATTGCAAACCCATAACATTAGCTTTCCCAACCTGTCCTTATTCCCTCTTGCTCTATGAATCTCTGCAGTATCTAAAGAGTCCAGTCACCCCTGGGCCTTGAGAACCTCCACCCTTGGGTGTTCTAGGAAAGTTTCCAATGGGAGATGAGAAAGAGGGGGAATTTGAAGGGCTGAATGGGCTGGAAGGACAGGATTCAGGGTTAGAGGACCAATCTATCCAACTCTGGATCTGCCAAAACTGAGGTCAAATCTCAGCTCCATCACCTCCTAGCTGTGGGACCTTGGACACATTGTTTAGTCTCTACAGGCCTTGGTTTGCTTATCTGTAAGATGGGACAATCATGGTACCTCCCAGTCAGATGGAATGGAAGGAGAAAATCCTAATGTGGAGATTAGTACGGTGGTTGGCACATAGCAAGGGCTCAATAAACATCTTGTGTCACCTGGTTGTGAAGCCACACAGTGTGTCGCAGGAAAGCACGTAGACCTCTGGCTCAGACGTGGGGTTTGTGCTGGGGGTCGTGGGGCAGTAAGTTAAGGGTTAAGGTGAGACTTACCCACAGACGGCCTTCAAGCAGTGGTTCTCAGACACGCAAACCTATCAGGATCAGCCAGGTGCTTATTAAAATGCAGATTCCTGGGCCCTCCCAAATGTTCTGTTTGGTAAATCTGAGTTGGGGCCCCGGATTCTGCACTTTCAACCAGTGTCCTAGTGATTCTGATGCATGGGTACGTCTAATATGTCCGCAGAATGCAATATGTACCTTAAGCTGGGACATCTGGATTTGCCCATGTCAAGGGGGTGGGGGCACTGAAGAGCTGTCATCAGGGAATAACAGGACACACATCATTTTAGGACGACGAGTCTGGCAGAGGTGTGAAGACGGATTAGAGAGGAGAGAGGATAATTAAGAGGCTCTTATAATAGTCCAGGCGTGAATCACCAGCTTTAACATCTCCCTGTTAGGTGTTTCAGCTGTTGCGAGACAGTCTCCGAGCACCAGTCTGGGGACCTGATGCCACAGGGATGGACGGGGGACCACGAGTCTCTTTCACAATGCCTCCTCCACATTCTTGAGCAGTTTTGATAGACACTAATCCTGACAATGGTGGCCATTTATTAAGCATTCTCTGTGTGTCTGGTCCCAAACACTTCATGCACACCATCTTGTTTAATCCTCTGAGCAGCCCCCTGTAAAATAGGTTTCATTATCCTTCCAAGAGGCTCAGAGAGGGGAGGTCACTTGCCCGAAATCACACAAACAGGAAGATAGAGCTGGGAGTTGAGCCTAGTGCTGTCTGAACTCGAAGACGTGAGCCTTACGACCTTCCCAAGGATGTTCACCGATTCAGAGTCTGCTCGTGCCCTAGAGCAAATGCTCCGATCACCCCTGAGTGTTTCGTCAATCCCACCTCTCACTCGCGTCAGAGGTGAGCGTTCCTGGATGGCAGCGGGTACCCCTCCACACAGGGACTCGGGGATCCAGGCTTTTTCCATTTTGTCGCTCTGTTTTCCTTTTAGGTCTCTTTGTTTAATTCAAAGAGCTGGCAGAAGAGAACTAAAGAGGGTAGAGGGGCTGTACTTGTTTGTTAAAAGTCTTGGCTGACGATTTGCACTCACATCCCATTGTCTAGAAATTGGTCACATGACACATGCATGCAAGGGAGCCTGGGAAATGTAGCCCAGAAGGTGAGCTACAGAAAAAGGAAGAAATATATATTTGGCGGATGGATAGGAATCTCTGTCACTTAGCAGAAGGGAGTGCTAAGAAATAATTGCTAATTATTTATTATCGTTGTTGTTGTTATTATTCAGCACTGAACTACAAAGCGGCACAGTTGAATGGTAAAGAATTGTATCTCGTTTCAAATCCTGTCCTCGCTAGTGATTAGTTTGGTGTCCCTGGGTAAACTCTTAACCTCTATAAGTTTCAGTTTCCTTATAAAATGGAAATAAAAACACCAACCTGGGAACGCTGCTGTCGAAATCCACTGTGCATGATGCCGAGATTTATTTATTAAATAAATCCTCGAGAGGAAGCAACAGCAGGCCCGCCAGGTGCCGTCCAGGCTTTGCACAACTCCAACCTACACAACTACTCACAAGATGGGCATTATTCCCCTTGATTGACAGGCGCGGAAAATCCAAATTTGTACCCGAAAGAGTTTCCAAGCTTATCCTGAATCTGCCAACCTCTCCCTACCACCATTGCTACCACTCTTGTCTAGGTGAGACCATCTCTCACCTGGACAATTGCAACAGCCTCCCAGCCAGACTCTCTGCTCCCCACTCACCCCTATAATCTGTTCAGCATATTGGGTCAAGCGTTATCTTTTTAAGACTCAAATCAGATCATGACCACACCCCTCTCCAGATGAAAACTTTTCAGTCATACTACTTACCAGCTATGTGATTCCAGGCATGTTACCTGACCTCTCTGAGCCTCAGTTTTCCCATGTGTAAGATGGAGACCATAACAGTACTTACCTTGGAGGATCACCAACTTTAAATGAAATAATCTGGGGAAGGTATTTGGCATGTCGCGCAGCACACGGAAAGCACCATATACGTGCTAACTATTTGATAACTAGTGTCTCCTTGGGATTGGGATTTGGACCCCAGTCTATCTGACAGAGAGGCTGGGAAAACATCCTGCCTGGTGATAGCTCGAAGTCTTTCCATGTCAGACGCCCCTGATATGATGTGATGACAAGAACATGTCGCTTCTATGGTGTTCTTCTCAAAACACAGCAGCCCAGTCTCATCATGAGAAAACCATCAGACCAACCTCAGCGGAAGGACATTCTGCAAAACACCTGCCCAATTCTCTTCCGAACTCTTGAGGTCATGGAACGACAAGGAAAGACTGAGAAACAGTCACAGATTGGAGGAGATGAGGAAACAGGATGATTCAGTGCAGTGTTGGAACCTGGACTGAATCCTGGAACAGAAAAGGAGATATTAGTAAAAAAAAAAAAGTATATGTAGGTGAAAGCTGAATCGAGTCTGAGTTCAGTTTAACGGCAACATGCCAATGTGGGATTCTTAGATTTGACAAACATAAGCTGTAAGATTATCATCTTATGTGAGACGATAACATTAGGGGAGACTGAGAACTCTCTGCGTCGTCTTTGCAACTTTCCCATAAGTCTAAAATTATCTCAAAATAAAAGGTTGATTTTAAGAAATCGTTTCCGAAGAGATTCTGCTGGTATTCTCAGATTCTTCAAGTGTTTATTTGTCATAAATTTACGTGAGCAGCAGTGAGGAGAGGGGATGAGGCCACAAGGTTGTGTCTCTCATAAATGCAAAAACCATAATTTTATATGTTTTTAATTCTAAGGTCCAATGAAAGGAGCCAGGAACACATCAGCCTCCACTGCAGGGAGCATCATTCGTTCACTCACACTGCGGGGAGCAGAGGAGCAACGTTCCACCCACACTGGGGACTTTCCTCCTGACTTGAGCCAAAGCCTGTCACCTGTTTGCTGTCAGCCAGGCCATCCTGAGGCTCCTGCCTCAGTTGCAGAGGAACACACATATCTGGGGCCCTGTTGCCCTGCGTCTTCACAGCTCACGAGAGAAAGAAAGGCATCGACGGCTTTATGCCTGCTGGGATTCAGAGGTCACTCGGTGGGAGCAGTTTTGCTGTGGCTTGGAGAGCTGTGAGCGCTCTGCTTCTCTGGCATAACAACGACCACGCTGCGACTCTGATTGCGTCTTCGTTGTGAGCTGCAGGAAAGATGCTCAGTGTGAGTGTGTGGACCATCCTTACTCCTGCCTTTTTCTTACTATTACTTCCAATTCACCACCTTCTCTTCACCTGCTGTTTTACATTATCTCACTGTGTCAGACGTGGAACCCTAAAATCCACGGACTTGTACGTCCTCCCCTAGTGCTTGAACCAATTTCCACCCCCTACTGGCCATTTGGAAATACTTATCAAAATTACAAATTTATATATTCTTGGACCTAACAGTCGTGCTATCAGAAATTTATCCTGCAGATTTACTTGCACACGTTATGACGTGATGTGTGTCAAGGGTTGGAAATAACCCACATGTTCATTGATGGGTGGCAGGTACACCCATAAATGGAATACTACGGTGCCATAAAAAAGAAGTAGGAAGTTCTTTAGGTACTGACATGGAAAGGTATCCAAGATAATTTAAATGGGAAAAACAGCGTGCAGAAGAATGTGTAAAATTAACTACTTTCATGTAAAAGGAAGGGTAATGAGAACATATATGCATATTTACTTGCGTGTGCCTTAGGAAACTTTGAAAGAATATATAAGAAACTACGAAAGAGGTGACTTATGCGGGAGGAAGGTGGGATTTGGGCAGATGAGAGACAAGAATGTGAGAAAATTTTTTACTCTGTGTTTTCTGGGATGGAAACAATATGATTTATCAACCAAAAAAATAAAAAACCTAAATAAAGATGCAAGAGAGAGGGAGGGAAGGAAAGCAGAAAGAGGAGGAAAAGTAGGGAGAGAGAATTCAGATCTTGATTCTCACTACTCAGGTAATCCTGGACGTGTTGCTTATCTATTTATTTTTGCAAAGACTACAAAAATAGAATTAGAAGAAAATGTATACCTCCTAAAATATTTTTGGAACAGAGTGAGAGTGGGGAGAGAAAGAAGGGGAGAGAGAGAGTATGAGAAGAAGAGAGAGAATCTTCGGAATGGTTTTAAATAAAATTAGAATCGTAAGGCCACGGAAATCTAAACCTGGTTTTATTTTTAATTGGGGAAAAAAACCCCAATTCTGATTGATGTACCAAATCACAGTAGCAACTGCTGTTTTAGTGACATGGGCTGAACTTTCTAATTAATTCTACCTCCCTTTTATAGATTTGTTGTGAGACTTTGGGAAAATAGTTTCTACTCCTGGTTAACAACATTCCCCTATCCATGAGATGGGAAGAAAATTTTCCAAAAAAAAAAAAGTTTTATTCTAGGCAGGAATTTTTATAGTGCTCTGGTGATAATCCCAGTCACTTCACACTACAGCGTAAGCGCTCGGCTGCTTTATTCCTTTGAAATCCAGTAGAGTCCTTTAGAAGTACAGAAAAGCATAAAGGCAAAAGGTCAAAATCAAATATAATCAACTCTTTAATGCAGACAACTTTTAACAGTTTGGGGTATAGAACTCCATAATCTTCCCATGTGATCGTACTTTTTAAAAGAATTATAATCCAATTCTATTTTAAAACTTGCCTTTGTTATTTAGTAATATGTTCTTTAATAATATGTTATTAAAATGTGTTGGTCATTAATTATTCTGTATTTTTAAATGACGGATTTATCTTCATCTAATGAAATATCCATGACTTCTTAGCCAATCCTTTACATTAGACATTAGTTGTCTTTAGTTCGTAGCCTTATAAATAACGCTGTCATGAACATCTCACACAGGCAAACTGTGCAAATGTCTTGGTCATTATATGACAATTTTATGGCTCTTGCTGTATGATAGAGTCAATCACAACATCCAGAAAGTTTATACCAATTTAATTGGAACCATTAGGTACAAACTTGGTCTGTTTTGGTTCACCAATGAGCAGAGATTTCATTTTCTCTAATTGGAAAAGATTTGGCTAGGAGCATAACCTAACTGATGGTCACTAACAAACCCTTTGATCTTTCCCAGGAAATGTCAAAACAAGTTTGCCCTCTTGCCTCTGAAGGCATTTGAAATTCAATTGTCCAAAGAGCTACTCTCTCTGTCCAGCCATCGCTGACCTTACAGACATTAAAGACTGTCCTGGGATGCCTTTGGAGCCAGGGAGCCTAATATCTGATCCTGGTGGTGGTATATAAACCGCACCTGCTCATGCAGCCCATAGCGGCCAGTGGTCCAATGCACCTGAAATCACAATACATTCAAATTAAGCCTTATTGAATGAGGAATGCCATACTTATTAGCCGTATCAACATTTTTAAAAATTACACATGTAATATGTCTTCAGTTGTGTTCCCTAGAGGTGGGTTCTGAGATGGAGATGTTTGTTCAAAGGAGTTATTGAGGGAGAGCTTTCCAGAGAAAATCCAGTAAAGAGAAGGAAGCAGGTCAGGGTGAGTTCTGAGACCAAAGGGAGCTGTAATCAACCCAAGTCTAAGCTTGATCCCTCCACAGGCTCAAGGACACTGTCTCCCTGTCCGCTCAGGGCAAGGACACTGGCCTTTTGTACCCTGTATTAGTCAGTCATTCAAAGCTGCCTTCCCCCAGGGTGCGGGGTGCATAGTTGGCAGGAGGGAAATTCATTAGGGAAAAGTATATTTGTGAGCTGTTAGCAGCCAACTCTCCCAGCAGCTGGGGAGTGCACGCGCCCTCCCAGTAAAGGGCTCTATACCAGGCACCCAGAGCACCTGCTACATTACACACAAACAAAGTATCCTCGTGAAACACATCAGCCTTCCAGGGATGCCTGGAGCCCCCCTTAACCATTTGATGTCCTTGCCGTGGAAGTCACGTGGCATTACTCCTGCTGTAGTCATAGCCTGCCCAGACTCAAGGAGGGAGGACCTAGACCCCCTCTTCTTGATGGGAAGAATAATTTCATTTCTTGTATGAAGGGATCTGTGTGTGTGAGAGAGAGACAGAGACACAGGGAGAGAATTTGTCCTCAATTGGGATTTTTTTCTCTGTGTCCATCCAACTAACATAGATATGTGCCTACAAGGTGGATTTGCACTGGCTTTTTTGTTTGTTTTTGTTTTTATTTGTTTGTGTGTTTGCTTTTGCTTAATGCCCCAGAGTCTGCATGACATGAGTGTGTACATTTGGACTGCATTCCTGTTAATACATATGGTGCAAACTAAGGTTTTGATTACTCACAGGATTTTTGTTTTTATTACCCACAGAGTCCCAGGCAGATAACAAGCTTTCTTGCTGTTTCCTGGTAGGCTTAGTTGTTTATGGAGAAGATAGCTCTCTTGAAGTTCTCGGCTTCTATATAGCAAGTCATTTAACTTCTAGCTCTTGATCTTATAAGGTCCCAAGGCTGTGTCTTCTGTCCCCACGTGGACATTAAAATCCCAGATTCAGGCCATTCTGGCCTGTAGAAGAGTCCGGCATCTTCCTTGGGCCACTGTGGCATCAGCTTCTGTGACTACCGCTATGGCTTTAAGTGCTGTCATCATTTCTGATATCTGGGAAAAGCTGGCCTCATGAGGGGACCCCCCCTTGTTTGTCTTAATGTTTTGCTGTCACCCTCTTGACATTCTGAATAATTTTCTCTTTGAACTTGTGTTTTTTAAGTTCAGTCCAATGGGACAATGGAGCATGTGTGTGAGCAGAGGAGACGCAGGCACTATGCACGTCTGCTATTCCTCCACGCCCCATTTGCACATAGAATCCACGATGCCCCGTGAGCACAGAGTTCTGGTGGACTTACCATGATGCATGGGAGTTCAGCGAGACTCAGAGCGACGATGAGGTAAGTGTATCATGTCTATGATTGGGTAAAGGAACGCAGTGACGGCCCCAAAAGGTCATACTTCACATTAGAATCACAAGTTGCAAAAATGCAGGACGAAGGCAATGGCACCGACACCCAGGGGACTCTGTCATGTCCTTTGCTATTCAATCTATTTCCCTATTTTAAAGGGAAAGATAGAGAAATCCATAGTCTCTTTTCCTTTCCACCTCTCCTCACTCGTCAGTAAGCTGAAGGTGGAGAGGGCTGGTAGAACGTGTGTATATCAGGAGGTGAGGCAGGAACCGCTGAGTTAGTTTTGTGCCGCGCTTCGACTCCTCTGATTTCTGACAAGGTGCACACCCATGCATGAGCCATGGAATACAAATCGTGCAATTTTGGGGATTCCACGTAGGTGTGAAATGCTCTTGTCTTTACATTTAAAACTGACATTCCACATTTCATAAAGAAGGCAAAATTCATGCTCGTGGCTTAAATTTGTTATTTCTTTACTTAGACCCATATTAAATAACAAATTGAAAAACCCAACATGGTGAGACAAAGAAGGAAACCATGGAAGAAAAGAGAAACTTTATCATATAATATCTTTAACAACACTTTTTTTTTTCTGCTTTTTTGAACAAGGGTCCTGCATTGTTATTTTTCACTGGGCCCAGAAAATTTTATCTCCCCCTCTTGCTCCCCCTAAGTCCCTCTTGCTTGTTCAAGCTGTCAGGTTGAGGTCTGAAAATAGACCCCAGATGGAAACTAGTCAGTAGCTAAGTTTAATTCATGCCCCCAGGAAATACAAGGGTGGACCCTAGCTGTACATTTTACCTACAGAAAGAATGGTCACCCCTCCTGGGGCCTCCCCCCTTTCTGCCTTCCTCATTAGACCAATCTTTTATGGTGCTAGCCCTGAACCCACAAATCCAAGGGGCTGATTGTGAGCAGACATAGGCGAGGGATCAGGGGTTAGGAGACCCCCGGACAGCAGCTGTGACAGGAGTTTGCGTGAAACTCAGTGGTAATCCGGTGCCCCAAATGGTGAGGCAATGAGCCTTCCAAATACGGGCATGGAAAGCTCTAGAAAGAACAAGGCAAAAGTCACCCAGAAAAACATGAGGGGCACAGTTAGACTTTGCTTAGCCTCTGCTCCTCAGCCCGGGGCTCCTTTAACGAGACCCCAGATGGTCTCCAGACATACAAGAGCAGATCCTGAGAACTGGGTCGTGCCCTAGCTCCGGGGGACCAATAACTTCTGCACCTGGAAAACTCATATGCAGCCCCAAATTAATATATTTAATGAAGGAAGCTGGGACTAGGCTATTGGCCAGTTTCTCCTCTCCCCGCTGTCTCTTGGTTTCTCACAGTCCGCCTCCACCCACCCTTTATGTCTTGATCCTATCTCTGGAGTCCTGTTTCTGAACATCCTAGGACTTAGCCAGGTACTTGTCCCTTGAGCTTGGAGGATACTGCACCAGGAAGGCTGCTGAGAACCGGAGGGCCCACCCTGAGGGAAAACCCCTGGCCACCCACCCCCAAGTTCTCAGATTTCAGATTTCACTCCTTACATCCTTAATTAAAACTATATACCATACCTGTCAGAGGCCCTTTGTCAGCAGTCAATACCTCCCAGACCTCCCAGGCCCCTGTCCCAGCCTGTAGCCTATTACCTTATAGGCTGGGCTGGGTCTTGGGGGATGGGAGTAGGGCTATGGATTTGGGAAAAGAACGAATATGAATTTTGGAATCAGACCAACCTGAGTCTGTATCCCAAATCTACCCTTTTGCTAGTTAAGTGTTTAGGGCCAAGTGATTTCATTTCTCTGAGCCTCAGTTTTCTCATCTGTAAAATGGGGTAACAATAAGATCGACCTCAAAGGATTGTCGGGAAGATTGGACAAGAAGTGTTACAGCATGGACAAGCTTTCTGACCAATGCCTGGCACAGGGTAGGCGTCAAACAAGTATGGGTTGAATGAATGAATGAGCTAACAAGCGTTGTACGAAACATATTCCAAAAGCCCTTCCTTTGCCTTCCATCTCCTTTGCCACCCTCCTAATCCAAGCTAGAGAGACAAGACAGAATAAAGCTCAGGGATGGGATCCGGGGCTTGGTTACACTTGGCCGTGCCACTGTCGGGACCTCAATTTCTCCAGCTATAAATCACTAGTGGAGCAGCTGGGAGTTTAGAGAGAGTTGGCCTAGGAGGACTCTAATCAAGTGGTTTTCACCAGGGGGAAAATTTCACCCCTATCGGGATATTTGTCAACTCTGGGAAACATTTTTGGTTGTTTCACCCGGGGAAGGGGCTGTGCTACTGCATCTAGTGGGTAGAGGCCAGGGATGCTGCAAAGCATCCTATCTGCACAGTACAGACCCCACAGCAAAGCACCGTCCGGCCCCAAATGTCAATAGAGCTGAGGTTGAGCGATCCTACTGAAACTTTAGCTGGCAATTCTCATGTGGAATCAAAGTCCTCAGTTCCAAAGGGGTGTAGTTTCCTGGTCTGGCTTCTAAGGAACCCAGTTACTGTGGTTTTATCTATTCACACATGCGTATTTTTCGCATATTTTTATTTCAACAATCCATGATGCATCACAGTTTAATTGGCAGAGGTCTTATTTATAAACCTCGCCAATAGAAATCTATACTTTACCCATCCACTTCCCCGCTGAAAGGGTTCTAACCGATATGTAGAGCTAGAAGTCTTTTTGTTAACTTGCTATGACCTGAATCCTTATTTTGAGTTTTCCATACCCACAGGCAAAGCTATTCTTCACTTATACCTTCAACATTCTCACTCAAGTCTTGAGACACTGTCTCGCAGGTGCCCCCAAACCTTCGCTCCTCTGAGAAGTGATGGCCCGTGCCAGCTTAAATGAAACTCCGTCACTTGAGAGGGCCTCCAAGCAAAGACCAAGACCCCAAATGTCCATGTAGCACGAAGACACTGCTCCTCTGAGCTGGACTTGTCTATACTTCAATAGGGAAGACCCCATGAAACACCCTCGTGATGGCATGACCTGGGGTAGACCAGATGTTCACACCCATTCTCCCTCCACCAACCACCGTAACTCTAGTTCTCTTAAAGTTAGTAGTCACTTGGGAGACCATTAAATCATCCTCCTGGGTCCAGGAAAGGGGTCTTTTCATTATTTATACTTCAGGATTCAGCTCATGTTAACTGAAGTTAAGTTGAGCTAACTGCACTCCCCTGGGCCCCCGGATTTTCCTAGACCGCAGCACTCATCACAATAAACCATAATTGTCTTTCAGTTTGCCTCTGTCCTGCTAGGTCACCCTTCTCAAACTTCAGCTTGAATCAGAACCCCCTGGAGGGCTTGTTAAACACAGACTGCTGGACCCCACCCCGCGGATTTCTGATTCAATAGCTCCGGGGTGGAGCAAGGCTTTGCATTTCTAACAAGATCCCAGGTGATGTTGAGGTGCTTGTTCAGAGGCCACACTTTGAGAACCACTGACCTAGATCATGAGTTCCTTAAGGTCACAGATTTTGCCTCCTCAAAATGTCCATATTCCCAGCACATAGTAGGTAAATCTGCTAAATAAATTCAATCAGTATTAATTAAATGTGCCCACTGTGCTAAGCATAGCATCGCGCTTTATAAAAAGAGGCAGGAAGTGAGTGGCAATGGTGCTTTGTCTAAGGACGTCTACTTTTTGTTCCCCGGGATCTATAGTTGGCCCTTTGTACAAATTGTCTCTTTTCATCTATCCCCACCAAACCCAGTAACATATGCTTTCAGAGGAGTTAGCAGAGACTTCGAATGTCTCTGATATTCAATGTGAATTTTCGTACCCCTGAAGTCCCTCGGTTATAACAGGAGGCATTTAATTAAAACCATGTGTCAAATAGGATAAATTTTCCTGGGGGTTTGATGTTACTGAAGGATTTGGGAAAGGGGGATGTTTTGACACATGCATGTAAGTCAATTAATTGGCCGGATTCTGTTTTTTCATATTGACCATTTGAAAATAATTTTTATCACAAAACGAAGTACTTCAAGGGCCCTTGCCCTTATGTTCTCGGGCCTTCCTGGTAGGAAATTCTCTCTCCTCCAATTCTGGCTGTACTTGAGTGAAGGCACTTTCCCCATATGGAATTCAAAGGTGGTTCGGTCTGAATTCCAAGCCTTTATTTGTAGTGACTTTCTTTTTTAGGTAAAAAGGGGCAAGACTGATATAGGGAAAGTCGATCAACTCTTTGTTTGTTTGCTTGGTTTTTACAAAGGCCCTGGGAGTCTGGTGTAGGGAGATGGGTAGGATTTTAATAATATTGTTAAGCTGTTGTACCAGCAGTAGACTGCTTATTGTCGGTCTTATTTTAGTTAACAAAAATGTCCTTTTGGTTTGCTACCACCACCCATAGCCATAAGCATTCCTGCCTGATAGATAATCCCAGAGTCCATCCTTCAACACAAGCCGGGCTTTGTTCTCTTTGACGGAGAATGCATGAGAAGGCCTTAAACTAGTCCAACCAGTTAACCTGTTTATTTTCCTTTGCAGCCCAAACTCTGTCTATGAAAAAAATGTAAAGTCTAAGTAACGAATTGCCTATATTCCTTCACTGAATAATTATCTATTAAATACCTTTTGCATGGGGGACATTTCCTACAGACAGTGGGATACGGCCAGAAACAAAAGAGACAAAGTTTCTGTTCTCATAGGGCTCACATTCTAGTGGTGGGAGACAGAAAACAAAACAAAACACAGAACTATGTCAGGTGGTGATTAATGCGATAAAGAGGAGAGGTGGGAAGAGCAGGCCTGAGACCAATGGGGGTGGGATTGTATCGCTATTGTACATGTGACCACCAGGTCAGAGAAGATCTCTCTGATAAAGTCACATTGGAGAAGAATCCCGGAGGGAGAGAGAGAGACTACCCCAGGGAAGGGAATTTCAGCAGATAGAAGAAACTGCAAGTGCAAAGGCCCTGGGGTGAGAGCTTGCTTTTGTTCTAGGCACAGAAAGAAGGCAGCTGTGGCTGTGAGTGATAGGGAGGTGGTGGGAGCCGAGTTCACAGATGCAGTGGGAACCTTGCAAGCCATGGCAAGAATTTCTCTGCAGACTTGGAAGCTACATTCTCACACCTCTGGCTCCTAGTTCCTCCTCCTATGGGATTCCTGCTCTCATATGCAGCTCAGCCCCGCCCATATCTGTTTCCCGTGGGGCACTCCATGCCAGCCCTAGCACAGCACTTGACACATAATTGACATTCAAAACAATTTGTTGAACGTGTAAATGAACACCCTTGACTTATACAAGACCAACCAATGGATGCGAATCAACTCTCTCTCCTGTGACTTGGGGCAAGCCACTCAACTCTCTCTATGCCTCAATTCCCTCACCTGGGGGTCATTGTGATATAATCCCTTAGTGTTTTTTAAGAATATTAAGAGACATGTAAAGCAATAGGTAACGTTCTAAATACCTGTGACTCTATGAAGTAAATCATGTTACCATCTCCACTTTGCAGATGATACAACTGAGGCACAGAGTGCTTTAGCCATTTGTCCAAGGTCCCCCAGCTGCTGCAAGTGGCATTGTCAGCATTTGAACTGCCAAGCTCTGGGTTGGCCTTAACAACTATTCCTACAGAGATGATGCACACGAAGAAAGCAAGACCTCAGCAAACGCTCGACCAAAGGGAGCTATGTTTGTGGGGGTGGTTGTTTGTTAATGTTATTATTACTGTTACTATTAGTGTCGTGCCCAGCTGCCCCGGGTAACCAGCGCCTCCCTAATAGATACCACATTGGAGCACAGAACAAAGAAAGCAGAGAAAATTCTGCCTGCCATAGGAGATATCTGTATACACCTCCCAAGGGCCCAGCTTGGCTTGGAAGAGGGGGGTTGGGGTGGAGAGATGCGGAAGGGAAAAGTACCCTCGCCCGCCTCCCCCTATCTCACAGGCCAGGCAAACCGCACGCCCCCAGCTGAGGAATCACATAACCGTGGCAGCTGTCCAGAGCAGAAGAGGCCCGCACCTGTTTGCAATGTAATTTAGCTATTATCAGCCTTTGAGTCCAGCTGAAATTCAAAGACTGGGGAAGGGGACGATGGAGGGGCTGTGTGAGGGGGTTAGGAAGTTGGAGAGGTAAGATGATCAGATGTCCTAAATTGCCTCTACTTTAATGCCTTATATAAAAATTTCCTGTAATGCATGTTACCATAAATAAGGGATTGCCGAACAAGCCCGGAGCAAGATGGTTTTCTAGTTGAACTCTCCCAGAGGGAACGTTTGGAGCCAGCCTGGTGATGTCCTACTTCTCAAATTATCTTGTTGTAAAAGTCTGGCTCCCAAGGCCTGGTTTTACTGGGCTGAGCACAGCTATATCGTGTTCTCCACAGGGCGGCATTTGGGATTCACTGCTCGGAGGAGGACCAGTTCCCTTCTGGCCCCGTCTCTGCTTACAGGGAATCGCATTACCCCCGAGATTCTTTCGCTCTAGCCCACCTCCATCCCCAAATCAACCTGTCAGGACTGGCAGAGACCGACAGCATAATCCCCAACCCCGGCCCCAAGGAACCCAGCCAGATATTGGGGTCGCTGGGGCACACGTTGACAGTTCTTAGGGAAAGTGTACAGGATGCACCTGGACAATCGGTCCCAGTTTCTCCTGAGGGAAAGATGGAGGAGGCAATTTTTTTGTTGATAAGAGTCCGATTCAACTGATGGTTTATCATGTGCTTGCTGAAGACCCAAGAACTGCCCTGGGTGTTCGCAGTGGTGGTGATGAGGATGATTGCGATGATAAGAGAGGCAGAGCCAACACTTACTGAGCATGTACTACATGCTTCTTTTGTGAACTGCATTATTTGATCCCCATAAGGACCTTCAGAGCCGGATCCTGTTATCACTTCTTATCACAGATAAGAATAACAGCAGAACATTTCACAAGCTTGCCCAAGATCACACTTTTCATGACTTTGATTTCATTTTCATGCCAACCCTGAGAGGTCAATATCGTAATCACTGCTTTTTGGCAAAGAAACAGAGGAGTAGAGCTGTTCAATGAGTTCATCACTTTCACAGTTTCTGATGAAGTGCCTCCTAGGTGCCAAGCACCGTGGCTATGCCAGCGAACGCCATGACCAAGATCTCTTGCCTTGCAGACCATGAATTTTGAGTAAAATTTCCTCTTAGCAAGGATTCAAACACAGAAATCTTCTCAAGAAGCATCTTAACAATGGTAATTTGGATATGGGGCAATTATTAGGGTTAAAGTTATAGCAGGTGTCTTTGCTGGGATTCCCCCTAAAATCAGAGCCTGAGACGAGGGCTTGTGAACAGATAGTTTATTGAGGAGGTGACCTCCGGGGGCAGGAATGGGAGATCCGGTAGAGTGACTAGGGGAGGGGAGGAAGCCAATATAAGGATGTGTTATGGAGGTGGCCCTGCTGTGGGTGAGACCACAGGGCCTTTCCAAGAACCCATATGGAATGCTTATCAGAATTCAAGGCTGAAAGGGAGAAGCATTTATCCACCAGTTCCTATTGTCCATTGGTGGAGGGTTGTCCCATGGGGCTTAACTCCCCCACACTTCCAGACTGCGGCATATGTGAGTGATGTGCAGTTCCTGTAGGCATCCCATGCCACATATTAGACACATCCCAGGGTAGGACATGAGTGACAACACAGGCCTAAGGTTTGCTGTGGCCATGACAAGAATTAGAGGTGAGACCAAGAGGACATGAGTCAGTGCCCAAGAAGTATCTCATCATCTTTGCAACAGTCAGGATAGGCTTGGTTTTGCTTCAGTAATAAACAACCCCAAATTCAAATCTCAAAGCCAACACATCTGGTAAGCCACTCGATACCTAGCACTTCAAATACATTATGTGGTCGAATCTTCAAAAATATCCTGGAAGGTAGGTATTATTATCAACTTAACTGATGAGAGAACTCAGGCCTGGAGAGACAAAGTCACCTGCCCAAAGTCACTCACCTTGTTGGTGGGCAGGACCGAGATTCAAACCCAGGAATTTGCACCTGTGCTGTTAATATCGTATTTGTCGGAACCTGGTGCATCGAAGGAGGGGCTTCAGAGGTCACATAAATATGATTTATATTTCATTTTAAAACAATTTTACCTATTTCTAAACCTATAAGTTTTTAAAATGCACACTTAATGTGTTATAGGTCAAGTTTTAACAAATAGGAGGCATCCAAATGATGTCAAGTTGGCTCATTTTCTTTGGATCCAGGCATAAAACATATCCTGCCATTTGTCAAATACCTCCACATTTCCACCTTCCAGGGATGGTAGAACTATACTTGGCCCCCTTCTGGTTGAGTGGCCACATGATTAGTTCTGGCCAATGAGTTACGCTTTCCAGGCCAGAGCATTTCGTTGCCAATGAGAGCCTCCAGGGCTCTTTCCCTCTGCTAGGGCAATGTTCCAGATTCATGGCTCCTCTGTCCTCCTGGGACCACTACTAAAGACAAAGGAGAAGAGGGTCCCCAGTTGACCTGCCATACACTCGTACTATGAATAAGAAACCAGCAGCAATAGTACTAAAGCACTGAGATTTGGGGCTCGTTCATTACAGCAGCAAGGCTTGGCCCACCCTGATTGACTAGAGATTATCCCAAGGTTGCAAGGTTATTACAGATTGGTTCTCCACAATAGGAAGCTGAGACAGAACCTAACAGTGCAAGATGTTTATTAGGAATCAACCACTTGTGAAAGGGGAAGGGAGCAGGTTTGGACAGAGGAAGAAGTTGAACTATATTCCCGGCTGCACAAAGCTTTGGCCAACCCAGAGAAATTTCTAGAATGAGTATTGTGTACTGTAGCACCTCATGTGGGAGCACAACGATTGGACCTTTATACCTTGTCCTTGTCCAGTCACTATATACAATCTGCCCCAGGACAGTGTGACCTGGGGCAATGTGGCCCATCACATATGAGGCACACCCTGAGCAAGCCAGCAGGTGACAGCCACCTGCTGACCCACCCCGCATGGCTGGGCAGAACATCCTTCCTTAAGATGGACATGAACGGCATCTCTTTGTCTACTACACAAGGACAATTTTTTTTCTCTAAAGTCTGTATTACTTGCGACCCTTCTCTGTGTGAACCAGGATCCTGATTCCATGAAGCGGAGTTTTTGGTCGCAAGCCCAGAAGTCAACCTTGGATGATTACAGCAGAAAAGGAGTTTATTCGATGAGTGCTAGAACTGCTGGGATGGCTAGAGAGGCAGGTGGATACATAAGCCAGCTGAGGGAGGCCCAAAGCACTGGGCTAGTTACACGCTGCTGTTTTTGCCTCTGGCATCCGAACTGGCAACAACTGCTACAGCAGAGAGAGAGAGAGAGAGAGAGAGAGAGAGAGAGAGAGAGAGAGAAGGGGAGGGGGTCCCTTCAACTTCCTATCTCTCTCATTCCCATTCAGAGTTTAGCTTGGGCGCATCTGATTGGAAATGCCCTGCTTGCAAGAGACGCTGGGAACACAAGAACCTGCCGTTCAGTTTCTGTGGAGCAAGGTGGTCTCTGCCTCCCCCAAGAGTCCTAAAGTGGGGATCTCCTTAAACTGGAAAAAGATTGAGTCCGAGCAGCCAAAACCAACAAACAAAATGACAAGTGTCCAGTCTTGGTGTGGGCAAACAAAATGAAGTTCAGAAATATACTGGCTGCTGGGACTTCTCAGAGGTGGCTCTGGTCATCCCTCCCCTGGGTGACATCTTTCTGCCCAAGCTCTGAGGTTCTCTCCTGTGGTCAGCATCCTCTCGGCTGTAGGGAGGATAAAGTCCAGGCTCCATGATAGCAGACATGGCTCACCAGGGACAGCCAGATGGATGGACAGAATTTCTTCTCCTGCAGCCCAAGTTATGAGCAGAGGGGCCCAGCACTGCTGGTTGATGGGAGGAGAGCTCACCCCAGTGCATGGCCAGGAACTCCTGGGGGCAGATTTGGTCCACGGCTCCATCTACCCATTCATTTATTCTTCAAATACTCACTGAGCCTCTGCCATGTGTCAGGCTCAGCTGCAACGCAGGCAGTGTACTGACTTTGACTTCATTGGGCTCCCTCCTGGAACTTTAAGTGGCTGCTCTTTGTCACGTCCTTCCTCTGGCAGCGTGGAGAAATGGTTATGTGTCTGCTGTTTGCTGTCAAAGTGCCTGAGTTCAAACCACCAGCTCTGCTCATTTCTAGATGGGGGACCACAGCCGAATGACTGTACTTCTCTTGGCCCCAGCTTCGTCATAATGTAAAATGAGATTAATGATACTGCCTGCCTCCTACGGTTAATATGAGGATTCGTGGGGATAAAGCCTGATATATATTTTGTTCAATAAATATTATTTTATCATCAACTGGGAGACAGAAGGCTAAGGTGGATGTTGGCCATTCTTGGCTTCCTGATTCTCACTCTATAGTTTTTATTTCCCACACCCTGCCAGACATACATTTCCTTACTGTCACTTAGGAGCAACAAAGCTGAGAAATGCACTAAAAAAACAATAACAGCAACAATAATAATAGTAACTCTAATTATAGAGCACCTGCCAGGTATCACGCTCCATGCTAAATTTTTCCTACTCAAACTATGGTCCCCAGACATGCAGCATCAGCATCCCCTGGTTACTGGTTAGAAACGCAGAATCCCAGGCCCCCCGCCAGACTTATCTCTTCCACCCCCATGGGGAATGGAAGTTTCCAGGCACTTCCGTCCTCTGGGGATTCAGACAAAGTGGATTCTGGCAGATGGGGGCAGTCTACTTAAAAAGAGACCCAGGCGCTTGCTCTGGAAGTAAAAACACGTAGCAGAGAGTTTATATAGTAATGATATAGAGATTCAGGGACTACGAATGGAGCAAAGTCATGATAAAACGAGATCCTTCCACGTGGAAACAAGTGGAGGATAAGCGCGGACCTTACGTAGTCTACTGAACCATGGAAATTCAATCTGTTCCGCTGCTATTAGCTGTTTGTGTTTGCAGTCACCCGCATTTTCAAAAATAGTATTATTTATATAAAGAATAATTGTGTTAGTGACTCCAGAGTTTCAGACTCACAGTCATATAATTGCTCTTCCTGCTGGACTGTCTCTAATAAAGATCGTTTCCATGGCTCTAACTGTGCCTTGGCACTGCAGACCAAATATTAATATAAGCAGTTGTTCTGGGCTCGCTGGTTCACAGCTGCATCCCCAGAGCTCAGAATCATTCCTGGCGCATAGTAGGTGCTCAAGAAATATTTGTTTGAGGGAATGAATAAGCTGTTGATGCAAATTGACAAAACCCAAGCTAAACATCCCTGAGAAGTACTGTTTAGCGTGGAAGCCAGACTCAAATCAGCAAGTTGTGGACAATCAAAATAATTTACAGCAGCTGTTCACAACAGCTGGTCATGAACAAAAAAGGGCAGGCTCCTTTAAAACATACACACACACACATACACACACATACATACACATAGCTGTATGTCACTATGCTGTGCACACAATAGGTTTTTTCTCTATCTGTGGTGCTAATTTGGGGGACTACATTATCATAAAAATAGCAAGCTAAGTACTGGAAATTGTGTTTTCTATTGATTTCTAGTCATTGATTGATTACTTCATAATATAAACACTCAGACTAGAAGAGATGCTTGTAGGGAAAATTGTTAGAGGTGAGCTCTGAACCACCTTTCTTCCACGTGGAATAGCCGCCCTGAAGTGGGACAAATCTTACCAATCTCCAACTGGCTTCATTAGTCTTTAGACATCAGAGAAACCCGTCCTTTGAGAAAAGCCAGGCTGGGCTGAACGAGGGGCCTCTGCGGGACCTCGTCGTGAAGCCCCATCCTAAGGGAGACGGGCTGCACTTTTGACCAGCCCTTCATCTTTGGTGCCCGAAGCACAGACAATTGACTTCCTTTCCACCACCCTGTTTCTCCGGGGGCTTAAAGAGGGGATATCCCACCAGGGGAATGCCTGAAAAAAAAAATGAAGAGACCATGTCCTTTCAAACATAGACTGTAAACTCCATTCTGGTCATCAGTGTTCTCTTCTTTACCATTGTGGATGGCACCAAGAAAAGAAGGAAGGAAAAGGGAGAGAGGGGAGGAGAGACAGAGGGTGGGAAGGTGGAAAATGAAGGAAGGGGGAAGGAAGGAATATAGATAAAAGGGAGGAAAGGAAGGAAGGAAGGGAGGAAAGAAAGGAGGGAAAGGAAAGGAGGGAGGAGTAAAGGGAGAGAGGGAGGGAGGAAAGAAAATAAAGGAAGGGAGAGAAGAAGGAATGTAGAAAAAAGGAAGGAAGGAAGGAAGGCATTAGATGAGGAAGGGAGGGGAAAGAGGAAGGAAAGGATCTCAGACACATTCCCGTTCTTTCCTGGTCTGTATCTCAGAGAACCACATTTCCCAAAGGCTCTTTTGTTCTCCGGGTGGGTTTTTTCAATGGGAGGCCTTGGTGGGAAACTGGAGGGTGGGAGGGGACACTAGTCCAGGGGTCTGTCTGCATTTACAGCTGCTCCCCATCGCTCGCATCACCGCCTGAGCTCCGCCTCCTGTCAGATCAGCGGAGGCATTAGATTCTCAAAGGAGCGCGAGCCCTACTGTGAACTGCGCGAGCGAGGGATCTAGCTTGTGTGCTCCTTATGAGAATCTAATGTCTGCTGATCCGAGGTGGAGCTGAGGCGGTGATGCGAGCGCTGGGGAGCGGCTGCAAATGTAATAAATACAATGCACTTGAGTCATCCTGAAACCATCCCCCACACGCCTTGGTCCGTGGAAATATTGACTTCCATGAAACCAGTCCCTGGTGCCATAAAGGTTGGAGACCGCTGACCTGCACTCATGTCCCTGTTTCAAGATTTGCTTGGAAGAGCCCACACTAAGATAGATGACATGTATAAACTATTTGGTCCACGCCTGACATGCTGTATAAGAATAAAATAAGAATAGGGATACTGGCAGCTCACACTTGGAGAATACTTCTTAAACACCACCCACCTTACATAATATTGTTATTTAATACTATGCGTCCAATAAATGTAGCTGCTACTGTTTTATCATCATCATTACTGTTTACCTTTAACTGGCTTAGCAAAAAAAAAAGTAATTTTCCCCCAAGTCATTTTTGTTCCCTTTGCTATATTTTAATATCATCGTTCTTCACTACCTTCATAGCACTCACGAATCTTAACATATCCATCCCTCTGTTTGTTTCCATGTTTCTGGCTCTGGCTGTACACATTTTTACCTTTGTGGAACTCCCATCCTGGTTACAACAATATTACACATGGTTTTTGATGGAACTTTAAATATTTAAACATTTTATTTTTTTTTTCTTTCCGTTTCGGTAACATTGAAATAATTTGCATTGAAGTTTTTCTTCCCCCAATATGAGAAAAAAATAAAATATTCCCATAACCCTCACATTTCATTTTTCCCCCCTTCTGATTGTAAAGAGTTTAAAACATTTTGGTGGGTCCCCAAAAGTCATGGGTAAGTTGGCTCTGGCCTCGGTGAAGTGGAAGCCCAGTGAAGGCAGGAACCCCACCTGCCTACTCTCTCCTGGGAATCCCGTCCCGGGATCCTGGCTGGACAGGGCTGCCGCGGAGCATCATGGGATGAGGCTCTATGCAAATAAGCCCCAAGGCCCCGCCCCCGCCTGCTGCTCCCCGGAGGGCCAGGCCTGGGAGTCACTGTCACCTTGGGCCTGTCCCTCAGCCCCGACCCGGGGCACGGAGAGTGAGCGTCACCGGCGCACGTGCTCAGGGCTGCCCTGGCAGGGACGGAGCTGCCGCGCTGACCCTGGCAGACCTGCTGAGTGGGGCTTTCATTTGGCTGACCCGGGGTCATGTGTGCCGAGGACGTGAAATACGGCCGCCTGGCAGAGGACAGGAGCCCGGAGATAAGCGCCAGGGAGGAGCCTCCCGTCCAACAAGCCGTGACTAATGATGATTGGGGCGTGTTTGGCGGCGCAGAATTTATGTGGCTTCTGGTTCCCCGGGGATTAACTCTTTGTGGGATCTTGAACTCCTGTCTCTGAGGGGCCTGGCGTTCACGCACGGGGGCGCTTTTAGGATTCCGTTCCCGCAGCTCAGAGCTTGGTGCAGAGCGGGCATTCAGAGGATGTTCGGGATAGGTAAGGAGGGAAGAAGAGAAGGAAGGAAAACGCGAGCACACATTTCACATCCCTGAACCTTCAGCATAATAAAATTAGCTCAATTCATCATGAGTTTACCATGTGCCGGACACGGACACTAAACAGTTCACGTGCGTCTTCTCATTTAACCTTTGCAAATCTGTGAAGTTCGTACTATCACATAAACCGATTTAACAGGCAAGGGAAACTAGGACTTGGGTATTATTAATATTTTGTATGCTCGATTAATGGATGCAGGATGAAGGAAATCCTACACTCACCAAATGAGTTCGGAGAGTTAAGGAACTGGCTAGGAACTGGCAGGGCTGGAACTTGAATGGAGACTCGCTCTTTTTGGCTTCTGCTCTTGGGCTCTTAGCTGACGAGCCAAACTGTCTTCTGGTGTCCACGCTGAGGGACTTACACATATTTTTTTAATATACCTTATAGCTTTACATTATTTTATTTTTTAATGATAAATCGTATTTATATTGGATTTATTTGCTTAGTTTTTAAAATTTTTTTATTATTTCAGATTACTACAGGATAACGTATTTTTAAATCAGTTTTTAATTTTTTCCCTATGTAACAAGCAACTTCAAAATCCCAGAAGTGTACAATGAATACTTACTTTCACACTCCAGGGTCTGTAGGGTGGCTGTGATTTGGCTGATGCAGGCTGGGCTTGGCTGGGTCAGGCTTGGCTGCCGGCTTCCTGTTGGGCTCAGGTCTTTCTGCTCTACCTGGGTTCACTCTGAGGTGCCAAGTTGCAGGGGCGGCAGCTCCCTGGGACATGCCTGCTTACAGTAAAGCCCGAGAAAACAAGCCCAACCAACCTGCCCCACCGGAAGCCTTTGCTCTGCCCACTTCCTGTAGCATCCCGTTGGTCAAAGCAAGTCACATGGCCAAAGTCCGGGCGTGGGAACATTCACCCCATAGCCAAGAAGCCAAGGCAAAGGTGGGGAGGATATAGTTCTATTGTATGGAAAGCATGAAGAATGGGGAACAATAACCAATCTACACACATACAAAGTGTGAAAAAGAATATTAGGTGAAGTGGGAAGTACAAAAACACAGAACACGCGGTATTACCCCTGCCTTCCTAACGTCCCAGTCTCTGTATTTACGTAGAAATCTCCCCCACAACTCACACCCAGCAGGAATACACACACACACAGACACACACACACACACACAGTAGCAATTAATCGTACATCCTCTGAAAGGCTGGTCACTTTAAAGTCATCTACATCAGTGGTTCTGAACCAAGACTATTTTGCCCCCGAGGGGACATTCGACAATGTCTGGGGACATTTTGGTTGTCACAGCTGGGAGGTGGTGGTATGCTCTTGCTATCCAGTGGATGGAGGCCACTGATGCTGCTGAACACCCTGCAACCATAGGACAGCCCCCCACGACAAAGAATTATCCAGCCCCAAATGTCAACAGAGCTGAGATTGAGGAACCCTAATCTTGACCGGTGTAACCCAACCTGGTGGCTAAGGAACCTCTTAAAAATACAGATTCCAGGGGTTCCATGGCAGAGATTTTGATGAAGAAGGGCTGAGATTTTGGCCTGGAAATCTGTATTTCCAACTAGCCATTTAGGAGACTTCGATTTACTAATCAGAACTTGGAAACTGTTGCTTTTGGTCCTTGTTATGACCAGACAGGAACCCCAAATTATTTTAGGATTTAAACGGAACAGTCCTCCCTTGAGGGCCTCCTAACACTACCCCCTCGAGAAATCTGGCAAATTTGTTTCTCAGCCTCAGGGTTCACGGGGTTTGCCTATGAGCTGAATCTCTAAACGGTCTGGGCAATCTACGGTTTCTCTGCCTCCTCAGCCTTTCACTTTTAAAACCAGGAGGAATTCGAGGAAAATGTAATCCATATGTTTCAGAATCATTTACACTTAAATCATGAAAGTACTGCCGTGGTTTTTAAGAGCTATTTGATGTCCAAAACACCTTATGAGGATCTTAAAAATAAGCATTTTAAAGTCTCTTTTTACTTTCAGTTGGATTTTGCTCTGGGTAAGTGAATTCAAGCAATATGAAGCTGGGGGCTTGGGGGATGGGGGTGCTGGAAAACCCCAGCCATGAATCTGAAGGAAATCCTACACTCACCAAATCAGTTCTTCTGCTCTCACCTAAAGCATCCCTTGAGATGCATCCATTTCATGCAATAAAATCGATCTTATTTTCCCAATGATTATGGACTCAAGCGGTCACTCAGTTGGGTCTTTAGACGTCTTCCTTCTCGTTTTGTTTTTCAATATTGCTCAGGTTCCATATTTAAACCATTTTGACCCACTCTAAGTGGAAATCCAATTCCTTCTTCCAATAGGTTTGTTATTTCTAAATAGCAACTCAGCTCCGCGGCTGACATCACATTTTACTCTCTTCTTTCTGCACCCCCAGGGAGACCCAGGTGGGAGGCTGAATTCTAGAACTGACCATATATTTGCTTATAGTGCAGGTGGGCCTGCCTGTTTGGAAAAGTGATTTGGCAAAATATCTCATCTAAGACACATTCATCCACAATGGTTCCACTTCTGAGAATCTAGCACAAGGAAATAATTCAAAACAATACACGTTTTGACCCGGATATATTCATTACCATTTGTAAGAGAGAAAACCTGAAAACAACCTAACAGAATGATAATAGCAAAATGGTGTATTAAATGATGGTTTAGCTTTCAGTGCCAACATTAACAGTGGTGAGGATCTTACTAAATTTCTCAGCCTGCTTAATCACGGGAAAGGGGAAGAGAATGCTCTGGTTTGTAATGTAAAAGCAGAGAAATTATACATGCATCCCAGGAAGAGGAGATGCTTCAGGAAATTCTGAAGGTGTTGGAATTTCCCTGATGATTAATTAATAATGTGCATTTTTCATGTACTTGTTGGTCATTTATATGTCTTCTTTTGAGAAATGTCTATGAAGGTCTTTTGCCCATTTTTTAATTGAGTTGTTTGGGTTTTTTGTTGTTGAGTCATTTAAGTTCTTTCTATATTCTAAGTAGAATTAACCGGATAAAGGGAAGAGGAAAAGACATTCTAGCCAGGTACAACAACTTAAGGAAATGCAGAGAGGTAAATGGAAAACTGCTTGTCATTCAGTGCTGCTGGAGCTCAGAGCTCAGGCAGGGAGGAGGGAACCCTGAGGTTGGAGCAGAGAGCAGAGTGTGGGGGTCCTGAGTGCTGTGTTGAAAAGCCTGGGCTGCAGCCTGGAAGCAATAAGGAGCCATTGAAGGTAGTAGGGAAGGGGCAGTCAAATTTTCACTTTTATAGGAAGGCAATGCCCACAGCGTGGAGGATAGATTGGAAAGCAAGAGAGGAGGCTGAGAGACTTCATTGGAACCTATTTAAGTAGCACCCACATGAGATGCTCAAAGCCCTGATTGATCAGGTTCCAAGCCATTCATTTGACAATTTTTCATTGTGTTATCAATGAATAACAGAGGGGCTGTGGCAGAACGTGATGATTAATTGGACGTGGTGGAGCATGGAAGAGGAATGGGTGACCCCAGGTGTGTGGCCCAAACACCTGTCGTCATTCACTACACTGGAAATAAAAGGGTAAGACCAGGTTTCGGAGAGAGAGAGTGAGTCCAAATGGGGCCGGTTGGGCCAAGATGGAGATGCCCAACTGGCAGGTGGCTATTTGACCGTGGGACAGGTGTGGGCTGGAGATACCAGCGTGAGCGTAGGCAGCACGCTGGTGGTATTTGA
Source organism: Avahi laniger (assembly GCA_963575035.1). NCBI lineage: Eukaryota > Metazoa > Chordata > Mammalia > Primates > Indriidae > Avahi > Avahi laniger. The sequence goes on from CAUYSK010113645.1 coordinate 39,351, forward strand.
AGCCGTGTGAGTGAGTGAGGTCTGCCAGGGAGGTCTGTTGAGTGAGGAAGGACAGGGCCATGAACGGCACCACAGGGAAGGTTTTAATCAAAACTCCACTGTAAAACGTCTGTAGGTGCATTTAAAAGTGGGGGTGAGGGGTGGGGTGCTTTTCAAGGAGAAATTGCTGCTGGTCTACTAGCCGAAGGCAAGCCTGGAGCTGTTTCCACGCTTCTAAAGTCAGTCTCACCCCGACTTAGTCCAACGGCGTCTCTATTAACCAGGAGGGGGGCGATGCTGCCATTCCACCCCGATCCCAGCTACAACCCAGAAGATTTTAATGTCATGAGCTGCTTTTAATGTAGTCCTTTAAAAATGAAAAGGCCCCAAAGCTCTTTCTCCAGTGTCACCCACCGGACAGTCAGCAGGCTTTATCTGCCAGCACTTAAAAAAGAAAAAAAGAAACATAAAAAAAAGAGAAAGATATTGCCGCTAAAGAAGAATCCGAGGCCCCCGGAATCTTAACAAGGCAGCTCTGTTTCTTATCATCTTCAAAAAGCCTTTATTAAGCTTCTCTGGGCTCATGTGGCTGAGCGGGGCACTTTACACAATCAGATCAATCAGTGGTCCGTCAACAAGCGTGTATCGCGAACCTACTGTGCGAAGCCAGCGATGTGGGGGGTACGAAGGCACCAGTCGTGACCCCTGACCTCATGTTCGGGATGCCAAGGGGCTGTCTGCCTGAGACGCTGCCTTGTCCGAGTTAGGGTGGGACAGGCGGTGAGCAGTGTTGGCGGTAGAAGAGGAAGCTGCCTCTCGGAAGGAAGAGGACAGAGATTCCAGGCACCGGGTGATTAAAACCTCCAACGCCCTGGGTAGCCTGTGATTTGAGCTCTTGGGCCACTGTTTTCAGCATCTTGGGCATGAGGTGTTTCCAGGACCCAAGAGCAGCCTGGAACTTGGAGATGTCTTCAAAGCAGAAATGCAGACCTTAGTTTCCAAGAGAGAATCCTCACGTGTGAGACATGGAACACCACTGAGCATGCAAACTGCAATAAACGCGGGGCGCAGGAGTCAGCCCGAGCTCAAATCCCGGGTCCTCCTCCCTGCGTCGCTTTGGCCGAGCGACTTCATCTCTCCAAGCATCCCTAGCTGTAAAATGGGACTCAGGTCCAGGAACATGGGTCTCATTTCCAACCCAGGGGCTTGGTAAAGCCATGCACTATCTGTCCTCCTTCTGGGGATCCCTCTCCTGCTTGGGTGGGCACATCTGCTTTGGTTCTACCAAGATGAAGTTCTGATGTCAGAAATGATGCAAGAGTGGGTGTGACTTACCCTCTTCCCATTGTCCTCTCCCCATCCCTGGTTATAGGTGTCTCTTGACGTCTTAGTTTCCCCCCACAGAGGCAGTTCTATTGAAAAAAAAAAAAAGAAAGAAAAGAGAAACAGAAAAGAAAAGAAAAAAAAGAAAGAGAACATAAAGATTTAAAGAAGGGTGCAAAATAAAGTTCTAAAAAAAATCTACTTTTTAAAGATAGGGGAGAAAGGACTTTTGAAGTCAGTCAGATATGGGGACCAAATCTTATCTGTGTTACTTACTGGCTATGTGACTTTTGGCAAATTACTTAACCTCTCTGTGCCCCAGTTTACTCATCTGCAAAACAACTTTCTACTGGAATTATTGTAATGTTTAGAGACAATATTTGCAAAGGGTCTAGAATGGAACCTGGTACATGCAAACGGTAGATGGAAGCAATTATTATTACATAATAAGTGGGAGTAATGCTTACTTCTGTGTGTTAGCTGTTGGAAGGCCCATGTAATAATTTGGAGTAGGTTCTGCTATTCTAAATAGAAATTTCCAAATAACAGTGACCTAAACAAGATATATGTGTATTTCTCTCTCATATAAATAAGCCCAGAGATGGTCAGTGCAGGGCTGGTCTGGATGCTCTACTGCTGACATCCTAAAGAATTTAGGTTCCTTCCAGTTCAATGTCCCACCATTCCTAGAATGTGGACCCATCCTCATAGCCCAAAATAGCTGCTGAGGCACCAGTCATCACATTGCAAGCAACAGGATAGAGAAGAGGGGAAGAAGAGTTACTCATTCCTTTAATAGGGTTGACAGATTTAGCAAGGAAGGGTACAAGTTACTGAATTAAATTTGGATTTTGGATAAATAGCAAATAATTTTTAGCATAAGCATATGGGACATGCATTATTTAAATTTGTTTTTTATTTGAAATTCAAATTGAACTGGGTGTCCTGTATTTTATCTGGCAGTCCTATCCATTAGGGACATTTCTCTGAGTATCTAATCACATTTCTACTTATATTTGTTGTCAAAAAACCTAATCACATAACCAAGCTCTCTGCAAAATGTAGAAACTGGAAAATGTAGCGTTTACTCTAGAACTGTGGTCCCCAAACCCTGGGTCATGACTGGTATCAGTTTGTGGCTACTGGGAACTGGGCTGCACAGCAAGAGGTTAGTGGCAGGTGAGCGAGTGAATCTTCACCTGTATTTACAGCCGCTCCGCCTCACTCGCATCACCACCTGAGCTCCACCCAGTCCATGGAAAAACTGTCTTCCATGAAACTGGTTCCTGGTGCCAAGAAGGTTGGGACCACTGCTCTAGATGACCATGTGTCCTGCTAAAAATTAGAATCTTTATTACAAAGGGAAAAAATGGAGACAAATGTTGGGAACAGGCAATTTGCAGTCTCTCTTATGTTTTATTTGCAAACAGAGGCAATAATATGTACGTGTTGGAGTACAGCGTGCAAAGTTAGAGAAAAAACAATCATTTACATTAAAATATTATAATAACTTACTCAGTGATTTAGATGTTCAAAGCATATTCACAATGACCACCTAGGCAGATTTTTGTTGACCTTGTTTTTCATCTGAGAAAACTGAGGCTGAGAGAAGTCACCCGCCTTGCTCAAGTTCACATAGAAAGGAAATTTAATGACAATTCACGTCTCTAGTCGGCATAACATGTATTGAACATTTACTATGTGCCTGGCCTGGAACTAGACTTCAGACCTATTCAGAACCTAAGATAAATACTATCTTGTATATCATTTTATTCTCAGCATTTTTTTACAGCCTCTGGCACATGATAGGTACTTGTATTCATTTTCTATCGCTATGAAACAAAGTATCACAAACTTAGAATCTTAAAACAACTTACATTAATTATTTCTTGGTTTCCTTGCCTCAGAAGTCTGAAGACAGCTTAGCTGGGTCCTCTACTCAGGATCTCATAAGACTGTAGTCCAGGTTCAGCTGGGCTGTGTTCTCATCCAGAGACTCGACTGGGGAAGATTCTGCTTCCAAATTCATGTAGGTGGTGGGGAGAATTCATTTCCTCGTGGTGTATGTAACTCATGGCAACTTGCTTCTTCAAGGCCAGTAGAAAGAGTCTCTGACCTCAGGGAAGGCCCATCCCTGTTGTAAAGGCTTTCACCTGATTAAGTCAGGCCCACCCAGGATAACCTTCCCTTTGAGCAATTCAAAAATCAGCTAATTTAGCAGCTCGATCTGCAAAATCTCTTCACCTCGGCCATAGTCTATTAACTAGAAGCAAGTCCTAAGTTACACCCACACTCGAGGGGAGGGAATTATGCAGGGCATGAATACCGGGGCTCAGCGATTATGGGGGCCAGCCTTGGGTCTACCTGCCACTGTGCCAACAAACATTCTAATAAATAGCTAAAGGGATGAATGAATGACTATACGAATGAATGATATATGAATGACATAATGCTAAAGACGCAAATATGAATGTGATCATCAACTGGCTCTAAATACTGTGTTCTTTTTCTACATCACACCTCATCCCTGGAGGTAGCTTCTAGGTCTGAGAGTCGCAGTTCCGTGATCCAATGTCTAGAGCCTCAAGCCTAAGCCACTAGGTGCCCACAGGCAGGGAACAAAGAACCCCAAACAAAGAAGCCACAACGAGGCAGGAAGCCCGTATATCACGCAGCAGCCTTGGTGTTGGAAGCCCTGTTGAAGTGCCGACAGCATTTTTATGTCTGGAGAATCGTAGTAATGGGGAACACATTTTTAATAAATATATGCACATCGGGGTGTCTGCTAGTAGCTATTTTCTTACCCTCACACAGTAGGTATTGATTACTGACCCGAAGCCGTGTCTCCTAGGAACGGTAAGTTATGTCCTTCCTGGCTTTCTGAAAACCATCCAAAGCTGTTGTGTGGTTGTCAGTTCTTTCAATAAGAAACTGAGAGTTTTTTTTTTATATATATTTGGGAGGAGGGAATGGATTGTTGGCCCAAAGTAAAGCATGTGGCGTCAAGCACGCTGATGCTCACAGATCTGATAGATTAATATTAGTTGCTAACACTTCTCCGGCACGTACCACACTGGGCCCCTGCCAAACGGTTTATGTAGGTAGAGTCGGCTAAATCTCTCATCAACTCTGACATAGGTGCTATTATTGTCCCCCTGGTCTCTATGAAGAAATGGAGGAACAGAAAGGGTCAGTGACTTGCCCGGGGCCATATAGTTCCTGATTGAGGGAGCCAAGATCGAAACGCACACAGTCTGGAGGTTTCCTTAACCACATCGTGATGCGGCCATCATCAGCGGCCTATGCTGACCTGTCTGCCTCTAAACCAGAACAATTTAACATAAAAACAAGCTGCAGAATCAGCAAAGCTGGTTCTTGCCTCAGCTCCACTATCAACTGGATGTGTGACCTCTGACAGTCTACTTGACCTTTCCATGCCTCAATTTCCTCATCTGTAAAATGGGAATAAATAAATCCAACCTCACAGGGTTCTTATGAGAATCAACTAGCAGAGCACATAAAAGCATGAGGATTGTGCCTGGAACACGGCAACGTGGCGCCTTTCCTCCCTCCCTCCCTTCCTCCTTCCCTTCTATTCCTTCCTTCCTTCCTTCCTTCCTTCCTTTTTCCATCTAGTCTCTTTCGTCCATCCACACAACCATCCATCCACCTTTGCAACTATCCATCCGTCCATCTATCCATCCATCCATCTGTCCATCCATCCATCTGTCCATCTTCTGCTCTTCTCCTAACCCCTGATCCTGATCTATGGTCCTAATCTCCTTCCACTATTCCTGTGTCTAAAGTCCTGACCTCCATTCCTTATTTTGGTTCCCACAACCCCTTAGGACATGCCTGTCACTGTCCTTAATCTGAGGACGCTTAGTAACCGCCCTGTCCCAGACTCCAGAGCCCACCCTCATTCTGCGTTTTTGGCCAGGGCCTCTGGGGCTTCTCCTAATTCCCTTATCCTCTTCCGGATTTCCTGTGAACCTCTGGCCATTCCTTCTCCAGCCCCCGTGTGGCTTGTTTCCCTCTGGTCATTTCTTGGCTGCAGATGTTGCTCTCTTCTTGGCTGCTCTCTTCTTCTCATCATACATATCAGATCTGGGGGAGTCCCAACATTCTCCTTACCATCTATGCTGGAGGTTTTCCATTTGCTCCTCCAAATCCACACCCACCCCACTGTCCCTGTTCTGTGCCCAAGAAGCCAGACTGCACGGACACATTCACAGGCTCTCTGCCCTCTGGCTTTAGCTTGGGAGGCGCCAGCAGGAGGCTGGAGGGCTGGAGGGCAGGAAAGTCTGGGTGTGTTTGCTCCCTGTCCCTCCCTCCTGGGTCCCTCTTCCCGAGAGCGGCCACAGCTCTCGCCAGGTCCTAGTAACCTCCCCTCCCCTTCCTCCTTCAGGACTCAGGGTAGCGTGAGAGCCAGGCTGTAGAGCCCTGCTAGTTAATCACACGCTAACCTACCTGTTGTTGGGGAGGTATTTTGTGCATGTGGTTAACATGGCAAATCAGTTGACTTTAAGTAAAGGAGATTTTCTTTGATCATGTGTGTGGATTCCATCCAGTCAGTCGAAAGGCCTTAAGAGCAAGAACTGAGGCTTCCCTGTAAATGAGGAAAGTCTTCTCTAGACGGGAGCATCAGCTCCTGCACGAGGGTTGCCCGCTTGCCCTGAAGATTTCAAAATTGCCAGCCGCCACCATCGCATAAGCTAATTTCTTGAAATAACTCTGGATAGATAGATAGACGGATTAGGCAGATAGATTAGAAGGATCGTCCATGCTGGGTATCGATCTGCTAGTGGCTCTGATTCCCTGCAGAACCCTGGCTGATGCAGGCACCATAGGCGGCACACTGCTGCCAGCCCTAGATGCTTCATCAGCCCTGTGAGTTTCCTTCCTCTGCTCATATTCTTGTAAGCCATCGCTTCACCAAACTCCTCCCAGTTGCCCGGTGTGAATGGACATCTGCTTCCTTCCTAGGCCGTGACTGACGGTCCATCAACCTGTGGACAAGGAACAAGACTGTACCTCTGGCTCAGACCTTGCAACTTCAGTCTTGAACCCGGTTGGTCTCCACGATGATTAATTTTATGTGTTTGCTTGAGTGGGCACCCTGACTGCTACAGTATTTCCACTCGAGTGTCCCGCCAATATCTAAAACTCTATTCCAAATGGAGCCCATCCCTCTCCTCCTGGTGCACCGCACCATCAAAGGCAGGGGTGATACAGAGCCCAGTCTCCCATCCGAAGGAGAGCTGAGAACCGTGGGGAAATGTCAGCTGGGTGGCAAAGGGCAAGATGATGGAGTCTCTAAAGGTTAATGGCAAGGTTCCTGGAGTCGGACCTAGGTTCAAATCTTGCCTCCACCATTTGGAAACCATTTACCTTGAAGAAGTCACTTCCCCCTTTGGGTCCCAATTTCCACCTCTGTAAAATGAAGATCAACAAATTAAGCTTCAGAGCTGTTCATCTCACAGCCTCCTTCAAGACTCTGGGACGGAGTCCTCCGGATGCTTTCATGGGGTCATATGGTTGTGAAGAAAAATGGCAATTTCATATTTTTTTCCCATAAAGAGGACCCCCCCCATCTCTGCAGGCAGTGTTCAACAATATCATTCCCTTTTATGAGTTTACCCCCTCCCTTTGAAGAGGAGTGTTCCCGTCTTAGCAGATAAGACAAATAGGTCTGCCTTAAATATTTCTGTTACTTAAAAGTTCATAAATCTATTGGTTTAAAACTGTCAGCACGATGGGAAAATTCTGAGATGGAGCCAGGCTTATCACCAGGCGAGGAATTTGCCTGGCGGGGGCAGGATGCTGAGTGAAGGACAGTGGTGCCCAGAAATGAGCTGCCTCCCGGCCCCACTCGTGACTCTTGCCCACCCAAGAAACATTTTAAAATCTGACCCTCATAGCCAAACGTCATATGAGGCAGGGATCACTGTAAGCTCCCCTTAGTGAATCCCACGTCCCTTTGTCTGGCATGAGATGATGCCACAGGCCAGATGCCCAGCCACCGTCCACCCCGGAAACCCAAGTGGCCCTGTGTTTGGGAAGTAAGAATCAGTTTCTACTCACCACGCATTTCCTGCAGAGTGCTAGGAAAAGCCTCAGATGAGAAGTGAAGGGTCTTGGGTTATAGGCAATGATGTATACTGGTAAATATTTAATGACACCTCTCTCAGGGGTTAAAAAAAAAAA